>JAESVK010027363.1:0-18394 GCA_017140935.1 Hamamelis virginiana | reverse complement strand
AGGGTTTGATAGTACAATGTACATATCCTAACCATGGAATTTGTGTAAGTACTCATTGGCCCTAGTAGACCTGTCATGGGGACATATGAGTGTACAATAAGGAATCTATCACTCTCAGTAAAGAGAGGGAATGCCTCGTATTATTCTCAAATATATAATTCATTTAAGTCTTTAGCCAAAGCAGTTGGGAATAAGAAAACTGTTTCTTGAGTATCCCAAGGTTGAATTTATTTTTTGAGAATCACATACAAAATGTTAAATTAGGGTTTGACATATTATCCAATACCCAAGTAATTTAACTAAGGCATTGTTTGATGGAAGGATTGAATTGTATCTTAATTGTAACTGAAGGGTTCACTGTGTTATGATTAACCTTCACACAACCTAGGGTGTGTCTTGACATATTGCTAGATGTCACTCAGGACTAGTAGAGGCCAAAGAGAAATTGATTTCTCAAAGGGAAATTAGAAGAGTTCTAATTTGAACCTTAAATAAAAGTAGTTTTATTTGAAATGATAATTTGTTGTCCTAATTCCTACTACTAGGTTGTTGTGAACCTAAGAGGTCACACACATATAGTTGGTAGCTTCATTTAAAGGAGAAGAGAGAATAATATGCAAATATTAATTAACTAGAATTTCAAGTTTTTGAAATTTGAAATTTGAAATTTGAATTTTTTGAAATTTGAAATTTTGAATTTTTGAAATTTGAAATTTGAAATTTGAAATTTGAAATTGTCATGAAATGGCAAGATAATTAAAGATTTCAAATAGTTAATTGAATTTCAAGTTAGTTGAAATTTAAATTTGAAATGGTTTCAAATTATAAATAAGATGACAAATTATCTATCATTGCACTTGTATTCTGAATTTGAATTATTTCAAATTTGAAATAAGATAACTATCTATCTAATAGAGAGCTAGCACTCATCATATTAGATAGACGCAAGGAGGGCCGGCCATGCTAGTGATTAGATCAAAAAGGGTTTTGTGAAATCCCTAGCTATCTCCTCTCCCTCTCTCTCTCTCTCATCTCTTGAAGCTTGCAACTAGTGTGGATTACTCTTGGAGGCTCTCAAGTTAGGGTCTGCACCTTCATTAATCCTACTCCTAAGGCTTTCAATGTAAGTTATTTACATTATTTTAAGTATTGATTATGGCTTATATAATTGATCATGAGATCTTGGTTCATATTCCATGGAGAAAAAATTTTATTCCGCATATTTCCATGGATTCTTTCAGATGTGTATGTATTTATCAACGGCATAGAGATTGTATCCATGCCCACTTATCTTTACTACACTCGCTCTCAAGATCTAGGTATCCCTCTCATAGGCCAACGATATCGGTTTTCCATCTACAATGACAATGTACTTGAGATGTTTTACCGGCTAAATGTCGGTGGCGTTTCCGTTTCACCAATGGAAGATTCTGGAATGTTCCGGCAGTGGTCTTCCGATGAAGAATATTTGATGAATCCAGGGGTTCTCCCAGGTAATACAAGTATCAGAATCAAATACACGGCAATACCGCCATACATCGCGCCGGTGGTAATTTACTTGACGGCTAGGTCAATGGGATGGAATAAAACCGAGAACTATGAGAAGAATGTCACATGGATTTTACCGGTGGATGAGGGATGCATGTACCTTGTTAGGCTTCCTTTCTGCGAGTTTCAATGGATGATGATCAAAGAAGGGGACAGGGTGTTCAATATCTTTATAAATAATTATACAGCTGAAAAATATGCAGATGTCATCGCTTGGAGTGGTGGCAATGGTATTCCAGTATATAGAGACTACGTTGTGATGATGGAACCTGGAAAACGTTATCTTATTATAGCTATACATCCCACAGCCGATACACTAACTACATATTCAGACACAATCCTAAATGGAGTGGAAGTGTTCAAATTATTGCAAAACTACAACGATGGTAATCTAGCTAAACGACCCAATCCTCAGCTTGCTGTCGTTACTCCGACCACTAACAAGTCAAAGAAAATGAATAACCCAATAATGTTCATTGTGATTGGTGGGAGCGTGATGATTATGTTAGCAATACTCACGCTATTGTGTTACACTGTTTTTTTTAGACTTAAGAGGACAAACCATGGTTCTTACAGTGCTCTATCATGGTTGTGTAGTTGGTTCAGAACCATGTCCTTGAGGTCAAGAGCTCCATCAGATCTGCCCAAAGAACTATGCCGGCGCTTCTCATTTGCCGAGGTCAGAACGGCCACCAACAACTTCCACGATTCTTTCATCATCGGCAAATGCGGCTTTGGCAATGTATACAAAGGCTACATCGTCGACACAATGGTTGCCATTAAGAGGTTGAATCCTGGGTCACGGCAGGGAGCCCATGAATTCAAGACTGAGATAGAGATGCTTTCACATCTCCGTTACCTTCATCTAGTCTCTCTTATTGGCAACTGCAACGATGAAGGTGAGATGATCCTTGTATATGATTACATGATCAATGGAACACTCCGTGATCATCTCTACGATACAAACAGTGATCCTCTACCGTGGAAGCAGAGGCTTGAGATCTGCATAGGTGCTGCTAAAGGACTGCACTATCTTCATACTGGTGCTAAGCACACAATCATTCATAGAGACGTGAAGAGCAGCAACATATTGTTGGACCAAAAGTGGGTTGCCAAGGTCTCGGATTTTGGATTATCCAAGATGTGTCCTATTAGCATGGCGAATTCAGCTGTGAGTACATTGCTCAAGGGTACATGGGGGTCTTTGGATCCGGAATATATAAAGCGTCGGCAATTGACTGAGAAATCTGACGTGTATTCATTTGGTGTAGTGTTGTTTGAGGTATTGTGCGCTAGGAAGCAGTGAATCATAAGATTGATGACGATCAAGTGTGTCTAGCGTAGTGGGTTCAAAAGTGTATTCGGAATCGGACCCTTGATAAGATCATTGATCCTTATCTGATGGGAACTATCACACCAATATTTGTTTGAAGAAATTTGTTGCAATCGCAGAGAGATGCCTACGCGATAAAGGAATAGATCGACCCACCATGAGTGATGTGGTGGGTGGCCTCGAGTTTGCATTACAAATGCAGGAGAGTGCAGATTCTACAAAAGATAATTTTTGTTGGCCCAAAATATACTCTAGAGGGGGGGTGAATAGAGTATTGGCAATTTAAAAACTAATTTAAATATGGGATAGAGTGTTTTTGAAAACTCAAACTTTTAATAACTAGAATGCAAGATTAAATCTCAACTCAACAAAATATAAAGCAAGTAAATAAATTTAAATGCAAGAGATAGAGTTAGAGAAATTCAAACACAAGGATTTTAACGTGGTTCGGTCTCCGCCTATGTCCACGCCTCAAGATCTCCGTCTCAAGGATTAATCCACTATCAATCTCACTTCCGGTGGAGATTCAAACCTTTACACAGCCTTCTTTCACAGTGGAAGACTCTCACCAAACAAGGTTTATACAAAACCTTAAATTCACAAGAAATACAAGTGAATATGGATGACCACCAATATGATTCTCAACAACACTGAGAATACATCAAAATACGCTCTCAATAATATCTCTCAAAGATTTAAACTAATTTGCTCATAGAGAGAAATACATGAATTGAATCACTCAAAAATGATGAACACTTGTAAGCTGCAATAGTGTATGTGATTGTGTGTTTAATTAAGCTTCATGGCAAGTGTATTTATAGCCTTAGAAATCAGCTATACGTTGGAGCGTCTAGGAGGAGCGTCTTAGCAATCTGCAGATTCAAACTGGTTTGAAAAATGCAACAAATCCGTTTGAAGATGCAGCCATGTTTGAATCAGCATTCACAATGTCAAATGTTGCAGCAGCAGCTTTGACAATTACTCCAACAGCAATCTGACACTATTCCTGCAGCACACTTATTTACATATAAACATTTAAGTAAATGGTTGCATTTTACTTTTAATTACTTTTACTTTCATTTACTTAAGTTTACAATGTAAATAAGGAAGTACCCCCCATTTGGATTCAATGGAAAATACTAGAAAATCAAATTCCCAATAAATCAAAATGTAGAAAATCAATTTTAGTACAAAAAATAATTTTCGTGAACAGTGTCAAAAATTGATCTATCGAGTAAGGTATTATATACCACGTATAAAAGCTACCTCAAGGCTGTACTCAGTTAATGAGTATATAGGGATCAATTACCGCCAAAAATTATTTTGGAAAACTCAATATATCAAAAATTCATTTTTCATACTTAGCCAAATTTTTCATAGGGAAAAACAGTTTTCTGGGAATAGTAACATCTTCAATACTTGAGCCTCCAATTCATGGATTTTGTTGTCCATTTGTTTGCTCCTGTCTATCTTGAAAATCTGTCTTACAAATTTAACATTTAAGCACAAGATATTTGGATAACGCAGCGGCAAATGTTTGTTATCATTAAAACCATATAACATATGCTGGATTGTAACCATTTAGGCTAACAATTTTGATTTTAGTGATGGAACTCAAACTGAATTTATCTATGAAGAGATATCATTGGGTGTGGCCACTGCCACTGTTCAAAAAGACATGATCTCATGTGAATTGGATTCGAGTACCATCGTGGGTACTAGTCCAAGCGGACAGAGTTTTCCTACTTCTAATTTTGTAAGTGTGAAATCTGGAGAGGGTAACCAAAGCGACCGCATATCCAAATGAGGAATTGCAATGAATTCGGAGATAATCCAAGAGAGATTGATTGCTGCTGGTGCTTGATGGTGTTCGGGGTTGAGCTTGTGATGCAGCGGAATGTTGAAGTCAAGCTCACCAACAACGAACAACCTTCCAAATCCCTGTTGACGTGTCACCAAGACAGTGCCAGGAAAATAGGCATCCAAGTACTTGATCTTCACAAAGAGAGAAACTTAGGGAAAAGAGTGAAAACTCTCAAATAAATTCTTATTAATTCATCAACTGGTTTGCCAAGATGACTACAATCATATTTATACTAAAACAAAGCTTAGAAACCCTAATACTGCCGAAATAAGGAAAAACTGAAATAAAAGGAAATTTGCCAAAAATAGAAATATGCGAAATAAAGATAAAATCTGAAAATATATTCCCTAAGGATCGCGACGGAATCAACGGTTCGTCAAACGGACTTCTGTAGGGAAAGTAATTGGCAGGCGAAATCTTTCCATAAATAGCAAAATCACCAAATCGGAGGCCTAAAAGAAGGAATTCGCCCAAAAAGTAGCGTACATCACCGCATTAGCGGTGAGTCTTGTTCGTCTCGCCGTTTCCATTCAGATTACCAATTTTCGTGCAATTCCGTCACCGACGACTTTCGATCCTACTACTCCGTTTTCTGATTTTATCCCAAAATCGCCCCCGAGCCCCAAATCTGTTTGGGCCCCTTTGTCCTGTCCAACTGATCCATAAAGTCTTGGGCTATAAGCCCAACTCGGTCTGCATCATCCTCCCCTGGTTGAAGAGAATTTGCCCGAGAATTCGCAATTTCATCATCCAAATTATCGCCATGATAAGGAACTAAATGTTTAACATTAAACACATCATGCATACGAATGTGGCTGGGCAGTTTCAACCGATATGCATTGGGATTGATCTTCTCCACAATTTCCACCGGACCGATCTTTCTAGCAACGAGTTTGTGGTGCTCCCTTACAGAGAAACGAGCTTTAGTTAACACTGCATAAACATAATCACCTTCCGCGAACTCCACCAACCTCCTCTTCCAATCAGCATCACGCTTATACTTGGCAGTGGCATCCTCAAGATGCTGATGAGTAGTCTGATGGACCTCCTGAACATGCTTAATAAAATCTTCAGCCTTTCCATTAATGCGAGTCAAATCAGGGGTTGGATTCAAATCGAGAGGGGATTGCGGATTGTATCCATAGTTAACATAAAACGGACTAAATTGGCTGCTACGATTAATAGAGCGGTTGTATGCAAACTCAGCCTGATATAGTCTCCGATCCCAATTCTTGCCATGATCTCTTGCAAAGCATCGTAACAAATTACACAAGGATCTATGTTGAGCTCATATATTTACGTATATTTAATGATCTTTTACCCTTTTTGTAGAGCTTGAATCTTTAATTATCTTTATTTGTTGCATTTTACTTTTTTCTAGTGTTTTCTTTATTTTAGGTAAAAAGGGGCACTTTAGGCTTTCATTATGCATGTGCAATGCTAGTAAAGGAGCAAGCCTGAAGGAGGTTTCTCAAGTCTTCAATGATAATCAAAGTGCTTGGAATGGAGTGTGGGATATTTGGATTACTTCTTGGTATTTTTCAGCAAGTATGTATTGGTACAGTCTTTCTGTGTATCAATACATACTTTTCCCATATTTTCCCACTTATGTGAGTGAGCTTGTATCAATCCAGAGTTTAGCATGTATCAGTACATGCTCCCTTCAGCAGTGCAAGCCGTGGGCAGATTCAATTATTGGTCAAAGGTCATTCTTGTAATTTCCCATATAATCTTTGTAACCCTAAAAAGAGGTATAAAACTTCATTTTCAGCTGGACAAATAGAGCTCTCTCCACTTAGTTTAGGTTTAACTTAGTTTTTCTCTTAATTTTAGCTTAGGATTTCCATTGTTCTTCATAAATTAGTGTAGTTTAGCTTAGTTTAGGTTGTATAACTTTTATATTTGATTCTCAAACGTTGTATTTCATCCTTCAAGTAATTTCATAGCATTTATTTCAAGTTTTATGCATTTATGAACTTTGTTCTTGTATTTTCTCTTCATCTACTTGCATTTACTCTTTGGATGGCTAGCTAAACACCAAGAATGTGAGTTTTATGGTGGATTTCCTCTCCAAACCCTAGGTAAATGGTATTTTCTCATTTCTTGAACCTTTAATGTTTGTGGAATAATGTTTAATCCTCTTTTATCTTGTGAACCCTTGTGGTGTCATATTCACGACCATTGTATGACCAGTAAGTTGTGATATTTTGGTTATTGAGCACATATGCATGCCACATGTTTGCTAAAATGTCAAAGAGAGTGTTATGTTTTATTCCATCATTTTTGGTTACTCAATTGAGCTTTTATTGCTAAATCTTCCATCAAAGACCATTCTTCAATGGATCCGAGATGAGAATTTCTTTCCAAATGCTTTTAAAGTAAATCCCCCATCGAAGACCATTCTTCAATGGATCATAGATGAGAATCATTATGAGAAATACATGTACCAAAGGTTATGAAGGAATGAACCCATAGAATTCATCTTACTTAACTTAATTAGTTTCTTTTTCAAGTTATCTTCATTTAGCATAAACAACACTCAACATCAAAACCCCCATGATTTTACACTTTCTTTTGCATTCATTGGTTAGCAACACATAAGGATCATTTGGACCTATTCCACTCCCTGTGGATATGACCTAGGGACTCCCTAGTATTTATTGCTTGACAACCGGTGGACTCCTATGCTTGGGAATCTATTGCGCATCATCTTTTCAGTTCAAGCAATTGGCGCCGTTGCCGGGGAGTGGCGAGCGTTCTAAGTGATCCAAGAAGAGCTAGTGGTAACTTGTAATTGCATTACAAGTCCGGTAAGTTCTTCTCATTCTTTTTGTATATAATTGTGTAAATAATAGTGGTAGTTGTTTTTAATTTTTTCCTAAAAAAAAAAAAAAAAAAGTTTATCCAAGACCCACCCTCAATGCAAGAAGGTTATGACCAATACTCATATTTGGCAGAAAGAGAGGACATGAATGCACATTTCTGTAGTGCATTGTGACATAACAACCCTCCACAAATAATGACATTGAAAGATCGTATAATCCAAAATTTGAGAATGTCAAGGTTGTTTCCCAAAGTTGAGGAGGCATGTGCCATTTGTGAGACATATGGGCACTCTACTAATGTTTGTCCTAATCTCCCCATGTATAGGATAGTCTTCCTTGAGCAATCTAATGCTCTTAATCCACATAGTAACCCAAATTTTGATTGGAGTAATGGTTACGAGGTTAATCCTCAAGAGCCACAGAATTACTATTCCTCTCTTGACCAACCAAATTATGAGTATGATGGTCATTCTTCCTATTTTGACGGTCATGGATATCAAGGGTTTGACTTAAACCCAAACCACGGTTATGCCCCACCACCCTATCCAATGGGTCAACCATTTTGCTAACCACCTCAAGAACCTCCTCAAGTGGGATAACATTTTGCAATAATTATTTGAAAATGAAAAGGCTAATGCCTAAGCTATTGATGAAATTAGAAATGAACTTACCGAGTTGACTAATTTATTGGTTGTGTTTCAACAAAACGATAACTTTCCTTCACAACCCGAAACAATTTTTTATGGTCAACAAAGTGAGGAAATTTTTAATGACATTGATGATCATCAAGAGCAAGTCAAGGCAATCCCCACACTAAGGAGTGAAAAGTTTGAAAATTTTTCTTTGAAGAACTCTCCTAATGAGTCAAATGTGAATCCTAGTGATAGTGATATGCCTCAAGACTCAAAGCTTAATTCTACTATTTTAGAGGTGAGTGTTGTGTTGGAAGAGAAATAATGGGTGCCACTTAGGTTTGAGAAGTTATCCCCCCCTCTTTTGAAGATAAGTTTTTGTCCCTAAAATTCAAACCACCTGAGCTTGAAAAGATCCAAATGCCCTACATTTTAAAATTTGCTCCATCAAGCAAAAATGAAGTTTTTCAAAGAAATAGCAAGGGCATTCATAGGAACAAGGTGGAGGAAGTTGTTCCCAACTTCTTGAATGAGTTTTCCACCCTTGGGAACTCAATTGAGAAGTGTTTGGAGAAGAGGGAGCATGTTGTGACAGTTTTTGATCCTGGTGGATAGGATTTTTTACTGTTAATTTGTACATAGTAGTGTTTGTTTCATAATTAGTTATTTTTATTTATGTTCTTATTAATCTTCACTTTTAGGTTATAGTGAGCACACTAACCCTTGTGTAGGTTATAGAGGATCCATTGTTGATAGACAGGTGATTTTGTTCCATTTTTCTCCCATTTTGTCTTGAGTGCATGTCTTTTATGCAGTGAGGACAATGCTTATTTCAAGTTGGGGGGAGAGGTGTTCACTTGTCATTTAGAATTGCATAGGGTAGCTTTTGTTCAATATTTTGAAAAATATTGAATTGCTTGGCATTTTATTCATGATTATGCATGTTTTGTAGAACTAGGTCATTGGGATGATGTTTTGCTTTGTTTTTATGCTAAATGTTTGTTGGTTCTCCCTATAGCACAGTGCACGCCATATTGGTTGAAACTTATGCATTTTAATGTGTGGATAGCTAAGTGTTTATATTTGATCGCTGCACTTCATGTAGGATCTTCATTTCTTTCATTTTTGAGGTCTTTAAAGAATCAAAGTGTTCATATCTCTTTTATTCATGCATGCATTTTTGCATTTGGAAGTGTTTTGCTCAAATTGGAACATTATTGCATACTTGGAAGATGATTTTAGGCCATTTTTGAATTATTTGAGCCTTTATGTATTCATGTTGTCCAATCCCTCGACCTTATTTGAAGCCTTGCATGTGTGTACCACTTCATTTGTATTAGCCTAGAAACCCAATGTTTTAATGTCTTCAGCAAGTTGGGTGTTTATTTTTGATGTTCTAAAGTGGGAGGGTTGTTATCATTTTTTTCATTATATGTAAAAAAAAAAAAAAAGGGAGGCAGGCATGCTTGAAAGATTTAGTATAGTGGAAGTTTGCAGTAGAGGAAGAAAAGTGGCAGTTTTGAAAAGTTAGTATCAGTACATGAAAAGGCTGTATCGATACATCCATCAAGCAGGCAAGGGTTATTTGGGAGAGGTCAGTGTTAAATAACACCGATACATGGTTTTCCCTATATTGATACATAAGATTTGGTGTGAGGAAATTTTGCCGTAGATGAAGAAAGTAGCAGTTTTTGAAAAGTTTGTATTGATACATGAAAAGGTTGTATTAGTACATGCTGCAAGTAGGCAATGGTTATTTGGGAGAGGTCAGTGTTAAACAGCACCGATACTTGGTTTTCCCTTTACTGATACATGGTTCAAAAAAAAAAAAAAAAAAAAAGAAAAAAAGTAAAAAGCAATTTTGAAAAGTCAAAATAGACATCAACAACCCCAACTCTCATTCTCTCTCTTTCCCTCTCTCAAAACCCCAAAACCCATATAGCTGCAACCCTCTCCCGCCGACCATCTTCTCCGGCAATAACCTTCACTGCCGGCGCTGAAATCCGGTGAAACTCATAACCCCTTTCGCACCTTTCTCTCCTCTCATTCAATCACATAACCCCATTATAGTTCTCTCTCCTCTCATTTCTTTTTCTTATGAAATCACAGCTGCCCTAGCCTCATCCGATCACCTGCTCCGGTCTTCCTCGCCGCCGGAAAGCATCTCTGGCCGCTGCATCTCACTTAATTTCAACCTTCGATCTTCTCCCTTGTCAAAGCTTCGCTGCAACCAGCTAAGTTCTCACCACCATGCATCTCACCCTCCATTTTTGGTCCTCTCCATCAACCATTCTCACCGCCGGCGCCGCAAGCCGACGGTAACTCTCTTCGCCAATCATCACTTGTTCCGGCAGTGCTACATTTTTTCCGTTGGTTATCTGTTGAATATGAATTAGGGTATTTATTTGCTTTGAATTTGTGATCTATTTTGCTGAGTTGGGTTAATTTTACTGGTTCGGAATTGTTGTGGGGATTATTGTTGGTTTGTCTATTATACTGCTAAGCCAGGTTGGGTGCACTGAAGTGGGCATTTCTCTGTTACTAAAATGTGGGATTGGATGCACTGAAATGGGGGATTGGTTATTATTATCTGTGTGCTGAATTTGTGAACCTCTACTAGTGTTGGGTTGAAGCCTGGATGTTAGGCATGGGGGATTTGTTTGCTGAGTTGTGTTGAGGTTGAATTGCACTGGGTTCATTTTGCTGCTGTATTGTGTGTTTCTACTGGCTGATTTTGGTTGGCAAATTGTGGTGATATCCTTTTAATTTACTGATAATTTGGATAACTGTTGTGCTGCTGCGTCACCATGGCACCTAAAAAGAAAGCTTCCAAAGCTAAGGGCAAGGAGGTTGAATTAAATTCTGAGAAGCAACCCATGCCTGACAAAAGCATGGCAAAAGCGATGGCTTTATCTTACAAGAAAAGAAAAGGGTATAAAGAATCGCCACTCAAAACAAGGACTGCAACCTGTAGTAACAAAGGGAAAAAGCCAATGACTGATGATGGAATCGCTGAGGAAGATGAGGAAGTGGATGAAATCCACGAAACGAAAGTGATGCTGGGAATGGTTCTGATGAGGAGGCGAATGGGTCTAAGGAGGAGGATCAATAGTATGCTAGTGTTGGGTAGTTTTTATTTTTATTTTTGTCAGTTTGTTTTTTTAGTTGGTTTGTATGGAAGTCTAGGTTGTTTTTGTTTACTATTGTTGACAGGGTAGAATAGGGTGGTTGTGGTGATGGTCTTTTTGGGTAGTTGTCCTTGCCACATCTTGCCATCACTCATTTTTGTCTTTAACCCCTGTACCCATGGTCAATACAAGCCAACTAAGACCTTTATGATTTCTAGTGTTAATCTTGTTCCTTTTTGAGCATTCATGCATCCTAAATGCTTTATTGCATGTTGTTTTTCTATTTTCTTTGCATTGTTGAGCTTAAACCTCTTAGCATTCCTTATTTTATTCAATCTAGCTAGCATATTAACTTTTATGATGATTATCTTTTTCTTGTAGCTAGTAAGGATTGTTTATTTCATTTCTTATAGTTTCAATGCTTTCTTCATTCCTTAAATGAAGCTTCTTGTGTCATTTCCTCTAGCTTAAATGCATTGTTTGTTTTAAGTGAATCCATGAGGCATTACCACACACAGGGAGAATCTCTTGTTTAGCCAACCTTAAAGCTTTACATCACTCTTAATTGACTTAGTTGATTGAACATGTTTATTGCGAATGTTACTAAGTCATTTTGTTGGGAGATTTTTCTTTTCTTTATTTTTATTAGTTCTTGCTAGGGACTAGCAAGGTTCGAGTTGGGGGGTGTGTTGAGCACATATATTTACGTATATTTAATGATCTTTTACCCTTTTTGTAGAGCTTGAATCTTTAATTATCTTTATTTGTTGCATTTCACTCTTTTCTAGTGTTTTCTTTATTTTAGGTAAAAAGGGGCACCTTAGGCTTTCATTATGCATGAGCAATGCTAGTAAAGGAGCAAGCCTGAAGGAGGTTTCTCAAGTCTTCAATGATGATCAAAGTGTTTGGAATGGAGTGTGGGATCTTTGGATTACTTCTTGGTATTTTTCAGCAAGTATGTATTGGTACAGTCTTTCAGTGTATCAATACATACTTTTCCCAAATTTCCCCACTTATGTGAGTGAGCTTGTATCAATCCAGAGTTTAGCATGTATTAGTACATGCTCCCTTCAGCAGTGCAAGCCGTGGGCAGATTCAATTATTGGTCAAAGGTCATTCTTGTAATTTTCCATCTAATCTTTGTAACCCTAAAAAGAGGTATAAAACCTCATTTTCAGCTGGACAAATACAGCTCTCTCCACTTAGTTTAGGTTTAACTTAGTTTTTCTCTTAGTTTTAGCTTAGGATTTCCATTGTTCTTCATAAATTAGTGTAGTTTAGCTTAGTTTAGGTTGTATAACTTTTATATTTGATTCTCAAACTTTGTATTTCATCCTTCAAGTAATTTCATAGCATTTATTTCAAGTTTTATGCATTTATGAACTTTGTTCTTGTATTTTCTCTTCATCTACTTGCATTTACTCTTTGGATGACTAGCTAAACACCAAGAAGGTCAGCTCTATGGTGGATTTCCTCTCCAAACCCTAGGTAAATGGTATTTTCTCATTTCTTGAACCTTTAATGTTTGTGGAATAATGTTTAATCCTCTTTTATCTTGTGAACCTTTGTGGTGTCATATTCACGACCATTGTATGACCAGTAAGTTGTGATATTTTGGTTATTGAGCACATATGCATGCCACATGTTTGCTAAAATGTCAAAGAGAGTGTTAGGTTTTATTCCATCATTTTTGGTTACTCAATTGAGCTTTTATTGCTAAATCTTCCATCAAAGACCATTCTTCAATGGATCCGAGATGAGAATTCCTTTCCAAATGCTTTTAAAGTAAATCCCCCATCGAAGACCATTCTTCAATGGATCCTAGATGAGAATCATTATGAGAAATACATGTACCAAAGGTTTTGAAGGAATGAACCCATAGAATTCATCTTACTTAACTTAATTAGTTTCTTTTTCAAGTTATCTTCATTTAGCATAAACAACACTCAACATCAAAACCCCCATGATTTTACACTTTCTTTTGCATTCATTGGTTAGCAACACATAAGGATCATTTGGACCTATTCCACTCCCTGTGGATATGACCTAGGGACTCCCTAGTATTTATTGCTTGACGACCGGTGGACTCTTATGCTTGAGAATCTATTGCGCATCATATTTTCAGTTCAAGCAATCTATTAACTACCTCGGTCTATCCATCAGTCTGGGGGTGGTATACACTGCTAACATTCAGTTTAGTGTTAACAAGTTGCCATAAACATCTCCAAAAATGACTCAGGAATTTAGAATCCTGATCTGAGACAATAGAGGATGGTAGTCCACGCAAACGGTAAACCTCTCTGAAATATAGCTGGGCCACATGAACTGCATCTGTTGTCTTATTGCAAGCTATAAAGTGGGCCATCTTCGAGAACCTGTCCACCACCACAAAAATAGAGTCCACCCCACGCTGAGTGCGAGGCAAACCTAATACAAAGTCCATGCTCACATCTTGCCATGGTTGGGTAGGCACCGGTAGTGGTAGGTACAAACCCGCATTAGATGCAGTACCTTTAGAAATCTGGCAAACCCGACAACGATCCACAAATCTCGCAATTTCCTTCCGCATGGAAGGCCAATAATAAGAACCCATAACTAGCTGTAGGGTCTTGTCTCTGCCCATATGGCCTTCATTGTGCAATTTAGATATAATCTTCAAGCGCAGGCTACACTTAGGCACACACAACAAAAGTCCCTTAAAAAGGAACCCATCCTGAACTATATAATCATGGCGGTCACCTGCCTCAACATCAACTAGAATAGGGGCAAAAAACGGATCAGTAGTAAGTAAATCACGAAAACAATCAAAGCCCGATACCTGTGTCCGCATAGTGGTTAACAACGAAACTCGTCGGCTAAGTGCATCAGCCACTTTGTTTAAAGCACCTGACTTGTGCTTTATAACAAAATTAAACTGTTGCAAATACCCTGCCCACACCGCATGCCTGGATGAGAGTTTGTCCTGACTGTTAATATGTTTCAAAGCATTATGGTCTAAATACAAAATAAATTCATTGTAGGCCAGGTAAGAACTCCAATGCTTCAAAGCCTGCACAATGGCAAAGAACTCCACATCGTAGGTACTATAATTGAACTTCGACCCATTTAATTTCTCACTAAAGAACGCCACTGGTCTTCCCTTTTGGCTCAACACTGCTCCAATGCCCACTTTTGACGCATCACAATGCAACTCAAATGGTAAGAAAAAATCTGGTAGTATAAGAACGGGGGCTGAAGTAGGTTTCTGCTTGACAATATTAAAGGTGTAACGCCCCAACCTAACATCCATACCGACCCTTCCGAATAGGTCGACACGTGTCAAGATAGAGGTACAACCTGTCCTGCTCATTCGTATTTCCACATGAGATATAAGAAATAAATATATATAACAAAATGAAATGCCATGTCCATACATTATGACCCATTCGTCAAATATAATACAACTAGGAAATCAAATATATTGCCAACATCCCTGGCAAATGAGCTGTATCATAGATCAAAAGTATTCTAAATAACTGAATATTACTTAATAAATTTCTCATAAAATATGTATGACCAAAACAGGGAAATATCTATGCAGCTATCCACCATTTCCAAAGCAGCGAATTATGCAAACCAAACATGTACCCCGAGTCAACCTGAAATATACTGCGATAAAGCAGGGGTGAGCGTCAACGTGCTCAGTAGGGATAATATAACCTCTACACATTAATCACAACATAGTGATACATGGAATATTCAAATAAAGTTCACATATCGAGAATTCATAAATTTTATCAAACAATTTCATAAACAGTAATTTAAAGGCAGTGTGGACTTTCAGTGAAAAACCATAGTCACCAGGGTCGGTAACGATATCAGTAACCAGTAACCAGGCGTATGCCTCGCATGCGGAATGTCCCATCGCATGTGGACAATAGCTAAAAAAACGTCCTAATCCATAGCATGGCACTATATGTCACCTCGCGGGGCCCAAAGTATATACAAATAATGCTCAAATCAAGCGCAGGTCCATAGTATACCCATCGGTATGGAGTTCGGCCCGATTGGCATATGCGTCACTTCATTAGGTCCCTAGCATATCCAATCTTGGACTGAATTATATTATAGGGCTGTTGATTCTAGGCTAACAAACCTGTAGCTCAACTGGGCTACTACTAAACAAGGCTGGGGACCGTAGTCTCTGCTGCACCCAAAATATAATCAAAAGGGGCCATGGGCCCCAAACCCCCAATGATACAATTCAGTCCACAATCATGTATATATATAATAATGCATGTCCTGAAAGATATAACTAATCATCATGCCATGTCCACCGAGATGAGGCCGGGACCGTAGTCGCACTGCCGCCAACATCCTCGCGTGGTAGTATCTCATCTGAAGAACCAGGATCCATCGTAATGAGATTAGGGGAGGAAGCTCAAGCCTAAAACCTCTGGCATGCATGGTATCCGATATACAGTGAACCAGAACCGATAAGTTGGCGTTCCCTTTTAAAAATAAATATTTCCAGAGCCTCAGCTCAAAACAGATATAAAACCAGGTTTCCAAATCATAGTCTTTCCAAAATGATGGGAATGGCTCAAGTTTAAACAAATCCACTTTCTCTGTACGTAAACCTTTTTAAAAGATAGGGCATTTTTGAATATCAATATCATGTATCACAAATCAAAGTAGTTTAGTTTAAAACCTGGCCTATCAGCCTTGTTCAGTAAAACAGTTAATAGGAAAGGCCTATTCCCATATTTATAAACAATTCACCATTTGTAAACATTTCTACATAAAACCTTTCTTATAGTTTATAAAATTTGCCACACAAGTTTTACAGTTCATAAACAAGTGTATTCCATGTATCTAGTTGACAGTTCAGATATAAAACAGGGTTCATGATTCATATCATTCTCATAACAGAATAAAATAAGGAGTACGGTTCGCAACCATTATTAAATCATAAAGTTCAGTAAGTGTTTGGAAATACACAGTGTTCTCATAACAGTTGTAAATTAGATATATCATTACCAACGGTAAAATGTTACTTTTCCCTACCTCAATACAGCTGTGTGTTCCAACCCTTGTGGCTCTACGAGCCTCCCAATGTAATGCTTGATGCACCCAATGCAAGTGATCCTCCAAAGGACCCAACCAACACTGATAAACAAACAACAATACAAGCAAGGAGGATTAAAAGAAAACACATGCATCCACAGTTCAAAAGCAAAGCAAAACGACTCTCAAAACCGCTCACTCGCGACCCTAAGGATTTAAAACCCCAAAATGTCAAACCCAAGACTCTAAAACTTTTGAAATATATCTTTAGCTGTGTCAAGCTGCCACACATTGAATTCCATGGCCAATCGCAAAGCGGATTTGAGGATATATGCCAAAGAAGACAAAGTGTACACACGAGGGGCAACTATGGTATTATCAAAATAGCTCTCTCTCTAAAAGGAATTAGACCCCAAAACTTCAAAATTTAGAAACTAGACTGCATAACCTTTCCGTACATATAAAGTACACGAAAATCAGAGTTCATATGCAAAAGTTATGAATGTTTGAAGTTCAAAGTAAAAAAAATTAGCAAAATAACCATTTTCGATAATAGCAGGGGCATTTTCAGAATTTTTCCATAAAGGTCATCTTCTACTTATCCTAACCACCTGCAACCGGTTTCAAATCAACTTCCCATTATACAAAATGCAAAACAACATTAAATCTTCTCCTTAAAACTTCATATAATTTAATTAAAATCTTGGTTTGCTTACAAATAAACTGGATTAACTCGATTTATTTTTCAAAACTCCATAACCAAACTGCCATGAAGCTGCCGTGGCTAGAGCTGCCGTGGCTAGAGCTGCCATGGCCGGAGCTCACAAAGAGCTTTAATCCAGCCCCTTAACACATCAAAATAATTCCTATTCTTTTTTACAAGTAAGACTCAATTAAATCCCACATGCAGCTAGTTTAACATTAATTGAAAATCAATTTAAAAACCAAAACTTGAAATAATAAAGCCATGGCTGCTGCTGCCCCACGGCTCCCCTCTACACAGTCACTCGAAATTTAAAAATCAAACCATCCCATTAGCTAAATTGTTAAATGCGAACTCAAGGCAACATAACCTAACTACCAAACTCAAAATGAGACCCAAAGATGCAAGGAATCCCAACCTACACAGTCCGAAATGTATGCTCAGAAAACAGGGGCTTCTATGCAAGGTTGTTTTAGCTTCAAAAATCTAAAAATCAACTCGTGCATGTTTGGTTCCACAAACCAACGAGCTTAAACATTTGAAAACATACTGTTCAAAATCTGGTTTGGAGCAAAAACCCACCATAGTTTAACAAATAGATTCTAAAAAAAAAAAATAAAATGAAATAAAAGCTTGGGTTGAGCAACAATGGCTGCCGTGAGCCTTCACTTCCAACCCATTCACTTTAACTTCGAAAATAACCTTCCCAGCTGCAAAATTTGATACATGCAGACCCAAAACAATATGATTTAGTTGTTAAACTAAAACATAATGCATAAAACACATGTGTGCTTGACTTGCACAGACCCGGACACATGCATCAAAACAGAGACCTCACACGAAATGTTTTTAAGCTTGAAAAACTCAGAAATCAGTCCATGCATGTTTGAAATCTACCCAAATATATCACCACAGTTGTGGATCCAACACATGCAAACCCAGAATCATGAAATCCACCGTTTGAAAACTGTTTTAAAGCAATGCTCACCATGATTCAAGAAATCATGGTTTAGATCGTGCAAATAACTCATTTATATTCACATGCAACCATTTAAACAGCAAAAATAGAAGTATTTTGGGAAACATAAATCAGGATTTAAGTGTAGATCCGTATCATGCATTCTTCAAAGAAGACCGGAGAAAGAAAGAACAAAAATGGGTGAGCAGTTCTTGGTTTATCTCTACAAGTGGAGAACAAGAACTCAGGCGAAATTCCTGCAGAGCTCCGGCCACCACTCCACCCCAGCCACACCTTCTCTCTCTCTCTCTCTCTCACAATCTGATTTCAAAAGTGGGGAGAATGAGGCTGGTCACG
>JAESVK010027359.1:0-11999 GCA_017140935.1 Hamamelis virginiana | reverse complement strand
GCCTTTCAAATTGAAGATCAAGTTCAACAAGTCCTTAAACAAGCCAGTTTCAAAAACACGTGATCATCACCCTTAAATCGAGAAATCTACCACGAGAAGAATCAGAGGATCTTTATCTTTTGTAAAAGTTCAACAGAGATTGTGCTTCACACTTTTCAAATATAAATCAAAATCAACATTTGTCTACTCTCTTTTCGGTATTTATTTAAAGACGCGAAATTTGTGTGTCCATCAAATCTTTAAGGTATTTTTTTTTTCTTTTCATTTATTTTTTTTCTCTATTTTTTTTTTTTTTTTTTACCTATTTTTTTTTTGTTGGATTTCAAGTTTTATTGCAAGAGAGCATAAAATTTCCTTAGCAAACTTAGCTAATCCATGACTAAAAGACTGCTGGGTATGGTTAACTTAGTCCCTCGTGGCTAAAAGACCACCCGAGGCTCAAAATCATTCAAATAAATATGACTTCATACTCTTGGTATATTCACTAGCTTGCGCTGCTTGCTTTTAGAATATCCACCTGATATGTGGTTATACGTCACTGCCGCCGAGAACAAGAAGAATAAGCCGGGTATGATTAATTTAGTCCTTCGTGGCTAAAAGACCACCCGAGGCTCAAAACCATTCAAATAAATATGACTGTATACTCTTGGTCTATTCACTAGCTTGCGCTGCTTGCTTTTAGAATATCCACCTGATATGTGGTCATACGTCACCGCCGCCGAAGATAAGAAGAATATGCCGGGTATGGTTAACTTAGTCCCTCGTGGCTAAAAGACCACCTGAGGCTCAAAACCATTCAAATAAATATGACTGCATACTCTTGGTATATTCACTAGCTTGCGCTGCTTGCTTTTAGAATATCCACCTGATATGTAGTCATACGTCACCACCGCCGAGGACAAGAAGAATATGCCAAGATATCCTTACACGCATTTATCTATTTTTTTTTTAGTCATTTGTACAAATAACTATTTAAATTTTCATTCTTTATTTTATTTATTTATTCTTTTTTTCATAGCAGTTTTCCATCCCTTCAACATGGTATCCTTTAGAAACATTTCTTCATCCGATGGTCATTTTTTTGAAGATTACTAGCGACAAGAATGATGATTCTAAGAAGAAATCTATGTTCTTTGTGCACAAAGCAATAATTGGAAAGACTTCATGGCCGCAACTTAACCCTTCACAAATAATGGAATGGTCTGTGGAAACTCTTAAAAATTTTGGACATTCTTCAAAAGAATGGGTTTTACAGTCGTCCCTTCATATGGAGTCATCTCAGTCAGAAAAATTCATGACATTGGGGCATCGCATTATTTCTGGTGAGGTGCGCTGGGGAAGCAAATTACAGCTCAATGGTGAGTTTGTCTATATTCCTTATTACTGGGAATGGTTAGAAAATATTTTATCCCGCAATGAGAAAATTCTCCGAGATGCTTAAGTTTATGATGCAGTGCTTGCGTCTTTATACTCTTATGATCGTAACACAGATGTGGTTCGAGCATTTTCTGAAGCATGGTGCCCGCAAACAAACTCTCTTCATTCTTCTGTCGGGGAACTTTCCATATCACTTTGGGACTTACATATACTCGGCGGGCTTCCTATTCTTGGCACTTTCTATGATGAAGTTGTTCCAAGTGCTGCAGAATTGACTGGCACTGATACCCAAAGAAGAAAGCTCATTCCCAAGAGTTGCGAGTACTTATTTTCTGCCTTCCATTATCTTTATGATGAGGAGACTCAGGTTTCTATAGATCAATGGATCGAGTTTTGGTATAAAGGCAACCTAAAATACAAAAACTTCCTTCTCGCAAATCAAAAAAGTCATCACGTTCTAAAGAGACTCATAATCCCACTGGCGAGATAGCAGCTCCTTGTGTATGGACCAAAAAAGAAAAAGAAAGTTTTGAATTACTTGATATTGAACCAAATCTATGGGATGCTACATATTTAGCTGCATTTCTTTCATGTTGGCTTTGTGTTTTTGCTCTTCCAAATGAAGAGATTAACCTTATTCGCCCAAGCACTTTTAAGATTGCTAGTCCGATGGCGACTGGCAAAAGTTTTAGCCTTGCTATCCCTGTTTTGGCGAGCATCTATGAGGGTTTGAACACAATTTCTCGTTCTTCTCAACCGGGGCTATCTAAAGCTTGTTTCCTTGTTCATTATGTTTATGGATGGTTAGCTCGGTATTTTGAGACTCATTTTTTTACACAAGACCATCTTCCGGGACCATCCATGGTTAGCTTTTCTGGCGTAGGGAGAGCTAGATATTTCGATGAATATGCAGCTCGAATCTTAATACATTTGGCCGACAATGTGAAATGGGACTCAACAAGGTTTCCGAAGAACCGAAATGAATTATTTGTTGATGATGGCATCCTTTCCTGCTCATCGTTTAATCGTTTCATCAGCATTCGATCTTGCTATTTGACCTTACGATGCAATGGTTCCTTTATCGTAGAGCCAAACAGTCCTCACAGGTTTGGTCGCTAATTTGGGTTTTGTCAAGATGTTCCAGGTATTATTGAAGAAGACATTCGTTCTGCTTCTTTTGACAAAGTACTCAAATTATGGCGTATTAGCACCCGTTACAAAACCATGTCTAAGGTTCTACTTCCTTCTCGCCCTCTAGGCTTCAGAATGCACATTACTCAAAGCTATAGCGATTGGTGGTCAAGTATATTTAGCAGTTATCTTAGAGACGGAGCTAAAATTCTTATCAAAAGTGTCGGTCCTGATCCTTCTAAGTCTAAAAAGGATAAAAAGAGAAAAGACAAAAGAGACCCAATTAAGGTTCCTACTCCTCAAGAGGCACCTAGCCAAGTACTTCAAGATGCAATCCATATAGGAAGAACCAACGGTGTAGTGAAGCTTAGTCAGAAGCGCTCAAGAAAGGAATTTGAAGCTCCCCATACAGCGGCAAAAGAAAGTATTCCACAGGATATTGATAATGAGAAGCGAAGTGATGAATGTTGGAAAAACTTAAAACAAATGAGTGGCACAGGATCTTCAGGAAAGAATCATGTCAAGAAGCCCCAAGTAAGTGATTTTCTTTTCTTTTTTTAATAGTAACCCTCTTTTTTTTTTTTAATTTTCTTTTTGCGACCCTCGAACTTATCACATAAGTTTCATCATTGCAGCAGAGTAATGATATAGCACAGCTACCCAGATCTCCTATAGAGGAAAAGAAGCAAGATCATCTAGGTACCTCTCATGTACCTACATGTAGTGAGTTTTCAGTCATGGGACCAAGGTATTTTGAACATGCTGCTAAATTTGAAAATGCTCAAGGCATAGTTAATGTTCCTATTAGCATTTATGATGATGAAGAGGTCAATTCTCAAGATAAGCAACAGACGCCACTCCTAAACATTGTTAATGAGAGTCCAGTTCGAAGTCCGACTGAATCTATTTTTGAGGTAAACAAAGAGATTTTCAAAGTTCGCCATCAAAGCTCTTTGATGTTAGGGAGACGTATTATATCAAGACTTGAGCGTCTTGCTTTTGAAGAAGTTCCCTCATTCGAAGAACTGGCCAATAATCTTTGTGATGAAATTGACAACATCGGAGCAATTGATTCATCATCTTTACGAGAGTGCGTCAAAGTGTATATCCAATATGTTAAAGGCTACTTTAATACAGAACGTTCTTTAAATGAGTGCATGACTTTAGCTACACAAGATCAGCATTTAGATCAGATCAAACTTCAATTAGCAGCTGCTCCGAGTGCTAAGGATGTCACCAATGAGGATCTCAAGTCTTTATGCATCAATCAACAGAGCACCCGCTCTAGAAAAGCCGAATTGGAAAATGAATTGGCACATTTGACTAAGAATGATCAAGAATTAGAGGAATCCATCTCTCAAAGTAAGATAGAGCTGACAGACAAGGAGAAGGTTGTCATCGGTTTAGAAAACGAACTCTCAGAGGTTAAGAATGCTTGCTTGGTTGATAATAGAGAGCTTGCGGCTTTTAAGAGGATGAAAGATCTTTTAAAGGAATCGCGCTCAGATTTGAAGAATTCAAAATGGGCGGGCTGATTGAATCCTCTTTTTTTTTTTTAGGAAAGTAGTCCTTAGACATTGTTTTCTCCTTAGTGCTTATTTATTTATTTATTTGTTTGTTTGCATTCTCTTAACAATTAATGGAACAGTTATAGCTCTTTTATTTGTTTTAATAACAATTGATTTTTTTTTTTGACTGAGCTTAGGATGACTCTTAAGCTGCCTACGTACCCAAAAAGGGATCAAGTCAATACGTAGTTCAAGAATGAGGGTGAATTTTTTTTTTTTTTAAGGATCAGACTGAACTTTGAATAACTCTCAAGCTGCCTACGTACCCAAAAAGGGATCAAGTCAATACGTAGTTCAAAGTAACACTGATTTTTTTTTTTTTTTGTGCTCTAACTTTTGCTTGACCACCCTTTCAGGTTTTCAGTCCAACGAGCCCTTTTTTTTTTTTTTTTGTTGCCATGCACAGTTTAGACTCATACGGGTCAGGAGTAACATGCAGTTTAGACTCATACGATAAGGAGTGTAGTTTAATCTTTAGGCATAGTAGCGCTTTAGAAACTTGCCATTAATGGGACCAATTCTTAACCTATCCCCATCAACTATCTTGTATGCACCGTTTGTGTAAACTTCTTGAACAACATACAGTCCATCCCATTTTGAGAGAAATTTGTTACCCGTTCGATGGGTAGTGATAATGGGTTTTCGCACAGCAAGCACAAGTCTCCGACTTGGAAAGATCTAGGTCGTACTTTCTTATTGAATGCTTTAGAAAGACAAGCTTGATAACACTCTAATATTTGTTGTGTTTCTAGCCTTTTCTCATCTAGTGCTTCCAACTCTTCAAGACGTAGACGAGCATTATCTTCATATGTAAGACCTTCTTAAATAACAATTCTTAAGGAAGGAATTTGCCGCTCGAGTGGAAGAACAGCTTCAACCCCGTACACTAGGAAATATAGAGTAACTTGAGTAGGGGTTCGATATGTCGTTCGATATGCCCATAGAGTTTCTTCAACTTTTTCATGTCAATCTCTCTTTGACCTATCCACATTTTTTTTGAGTAGATTTCCAAGAGTCTTGTTAAAAGCTTCTGCAAGACTGTTAGCTGGTGCATTATACATTGAAGAATTATGTTGGTTGAAGCCAAATTTCGCACAGAGCTTATCCATAAGAGTATTATAAAATGGCTTTCCATTATCAGTTATGATGTAACGGGGTACACCATACAGATAAATGATGTTGGCTTTAATGAAATTAACCAATGTTTCCTTCTTAACTTCCCTAAGTGGTACAGCTTCAGCCCACTTTGAGAAGTAATCAGTTGCTGCTAGAATATATGAATGTCCAGTAGAAGACTTTGGTGTCAATGGCCCTACAACATCCAAGCCCCATGCATCAAATGGCCAGAAAGCAACTGTGGGGTGAAGTGGTTCAGGAGGTTGGTGTATAAAGTTTGCATGGAACTGGCAAGCTTGACATCTTTTGGCATAGTCCATACAATCTTTCACCATGGTTGGCCAGTAGTAACCCATCCTTTTTATTCGAAAGTGGAGTTTTGGACCCGACTGATGAGCACCACAAACACCAGAATGATCTTCTTCCAATGCTTGAGTTGCTTCTTCTTCTCCTAAGCAAAGAAGAAAAACACCGTCAAAGGAACGCCGGTAAAGTGTATCTTTGTAGTAAATGAAGCGAGATGCTCGACACTTTACCTCAGTTCGGTGTCGTGGGTCATTAGGCAATAGCCCATGCTCTAAATAGTTAATCAATGTTTGTCTCCAGTCTTCAGTATCGATAGCAGCTACTAAAATAACATTTGTTTCTTCACATTCTGTTATGGACAATGATGGTAATACGCACCGTTGGCATACTGGGACATCAACATTTTCATCTTCCGATAAGGTTAAAGTTGCAGCCAAGTTGGCAAGGGCGTCTGCCATTTGATTTTCTTTTCTAGGAACATGGATCAATTCAATACTTTTTAACTTCTCTAGTAATTGTGTTGCACATCAGAAGTAAGGGATTAGATCATCTTTTTTAACCTCGTAATGTGTTAGGAGTTGGTTAATGACTGACTTGGAATCTCCATAAACTTCTAAATTGGGGATTTTGATTTCAATTTCCATTTGGAGACCAATGATTAAGGCTTAATACTCACCAACATTGTTTGAACACAACTCACTAAGAGAGAATGAAAATGGGAGAATCTGTCTCTATGGTTAAACAAAAATAACCCCCGCTCCAGCACCATCATGGCATGCGGCCCCATCAAAGAATATCATCCATGCAGTAAGAACTTCAACTTGAAAGACCTCATCATCAGGGAAGTCATCTGAAATCTCTAAATTTGCAGGGATTGGATGATTTGCTAAAATATATGCTAGGGCTTGTCCCTTAATCGCCTTTTGAGAGAAGTAAATTATCTCATATTGATTGAGCAGCAGTCCCCATCTTGCCAAGTGTCCCGATAATACTGGCCTAGACAATATATTTGACAGGATTAGCCCGTGCAATTAAATGGACTGTATACGCTTCCATGTAGTGTTTTAGCTTTTGGACTGAGAAAAAAAGTGCAAGGCAAATCTTTTCAATAGGGGAATAGTTTAGCTCAGGCCCTGTGAGGGTTTGACTCAAGTAGTAGAGTGCCCTTTCTTTGTTCTCTTCATTTTCTTGGGCGAGAAGAGCTCCAAGAGATTGTTCTTGTGCAGCAATGTAGAGTAACAAAGGCTTTCTAGGAATAGAGGCACCTAAGATAGGTGAGTTCCACAAGTACTTCTTGATGCTTTCAAAGGCATTGCTACAAGCTTGATCCCAGACAAAAGGAGTGTCCTTTTTCATGAGTCGGTGAAAGGGTTGACATCGTCCCGCAAGGTTTGAAATGAATCGTCGAATATAAGCAAGACGTCCTTGAAGACTTCTAAGTTCTTTTAAATTTCTTGGTTCAGTTGGATGGCATCAATTTTATACTGATCGATTTCAATACCTCGATGTCGAACAATGAATCCAAGGAATTTGCCCGAAGTGACCCCAAATGCACACTTGAGAGGATTCATTTTGAGCTGGTATCTCCGCAGTCTATTGAACACTACACGTAAATCCTGCAAATGGCCTTTCCTTTTCTTGGATTTCACCACCAAATCATCAACATAGCACTCAATTGTCTTGTGAAGCATGTCATCAAAGATCCTTTGCATAGATTGCTGGTAGGTTGCCCCTGCATTTTTTAGGCCAAATGGCATTTTTGTATAACAATAAATACCTTTTGGCGTACAAAACACAGTAAGTTTTTCATCTTTCGGTGCCATTCTAATATGACTGTATCCCGATGATCCATCCATGAAAGATAGAGCCTTATGGCCTGTAGTTGCATCAATCATAAACTCAGTAATTGGCAATGGGAAATCATCTTTTGGACGTGCATTATTTAGATCATGGAAGTCCACACAGACGCGAATTTGTCCATTCTTTTTCTTGACTGGAACAATGTTAGCAATCCATGTTGGGTATTTCACCTCTCGAATAAAGCTAGCTTCAATTAGCTTGTTGACTTCTACTTCAATTTGGGGAACCAACTCTGGTCAAAAACGACATTGAGCTTGTTGAATTAGGCGAACCCTGATTGCACCATAATATTGCATACTTTCATTGCATTATTCCCATCATTTTGTACATACTTGAGCCATGTATACTTGTAAATAGGTGTGTTTGACTCTTTTGTTGTTTTTGAGCCCTTGCAGGTTGAATGCGCTAAAATGGATGCTTTTTGCATGCAAAGTGAGAGCTTGGAGTCAAGCCTTGGAAGTCTTCAAAGTTCATGGGACTAATAGAACATACTTCTAAGTGTGTCTAGATGCCACATATCAAATTTCAAAACTAAATGCCAAGTGGTTTGGGAGATATGGGCAAATGAAGTCATGAAGTGCAAAAACCGACCAATCTGGACATTTTGGAGAAACTGTTTCTCTCCAGATTTAATTGGACAATGAGACCACCATGGTTGGAAAGAAGACTTCTCAAGCTTCGCGTGCATATAAAGAACGTCCAAATCCGACTCCGGATGAGAGAGATATGACCATTTGAAATCGGAGGCTTTCGCAAGGCATTTTTAGAGCATTTTGGGAAATTTTGCCCAAAGGGTACCGGTACCCCCTAAAGAGGTACCGATACCCCCTTTGCAGTACCTAAAGGTACCGGTACCCCCCTAAAGAGGTACTGGTACCCCTGCTCGAGAATTCACCCGGGTTGCTTGGAATTTGCCCCTTTTGCAAGGGCACTCTTGTCCTTTGGTCCCCATGTTTTGTAGCCCTAATGTGGGAGTATTTAAACTCTTTTCTCAGCTGATTTGCTCTCTCTTACTCTCTTCTTTTATTCTTAGTTAGTCTCTTAGGTTAGTTTAGGTTTTTCTCTTAGTTTTAGGAGTATATTAGTTTTACTTTTAGTTTTCCTTCAAGTTTATGTAATGTATCTTAGTTCTTAGCTTGTAAAACTTTGTATTTCATCTTCATTCAATAGAATAGCATTTATTTCAATGTTTCTTGCATTTCTTGTTCATCTTTGTGCATTTTTCATCTTCCATG
The DNA here is from genome assembly GCA_017140935.1 of Hamamelis virginiana. Classification (NCBI taxonomy): domain Eukaryota; kingdom Viridiplantae; phylum Streptophyta; class Magnoliopsida; order Saxifragales; family Hamamelidaceae; genus Hamamelis; species Hamamelis virginiana. The sequence continues at coordinate 3,406 of JAESVK010027359.1, read as the reverse complement.
GCTAGCTAAACATCAAGAAGGTGAGTTCTATGGTGGATTTCCTCTCCAAATCCTAGGTAAATGGTATTTTCTCATTTCTTGAACCTTTAATGTTTATGGAATGATGTTTGATCCTCTCTTATCTTGTGAACACTTGTGGTGTCATATTCATGATCATTATATGACTTGTTATGTTTGGTTATTGAGCACATATGCATGCCACATGTTTGTTAAAATGCCTCATCATCTTTTGAACCCTTGTAGTATCATATTCATGACCATTGCATGACTTGTTATGTTTGGTTATTGAGCACATATGCACGCCACATGTTTGCTAAAATGTCAAAGAGAGTGTTGGGTTTCATTCCATCATTTTGGGTTACTCTATTGAGTTTTTATTGCTGAATCTTCCATCAAAGACCATTCTTCAATGGATCCGAGATGAGAATTCATTTCCAAATGCTTTTAAAGTTAAATCCCCCATCGAAGACCATTCTTCAATGGATCTTAGATGTGAATCATTATAAGAAATACTTGTACCAAAGGTTTGGAATGAATGAATCCATAGGACCCATCCTCTTCACTTAATTAGTTTTCATTTGCAATTTGCCATCAATTTGGCACAAACAACTCAACAACAATCAACCCCCATGATTTTACACTTTCTTTTACATTCTTTGGTTATCAATACCTAATGATCATTTGGACCTGTTCCACTCCCTGTGGATATGACCTAGGGACTCCCTAGTATTTATTGTTTGACGACCGATAGACTCCTACGCTTGGGAATCTATTGTGCACCTCATTTTCAGTTCAAGCAAACCCCATGTTTGATTGAGAGATAGTGAACTGCTACCTTGGGGTCTAAACTTGGCATTTCTTTATAACTTTAAGCGAAAACAACTTTAAGCGAAAACATCTTTAAATTCCCTTAGAAGATCTATGTATTTTTTTTCCTCCTCTTCAGATAAGTTGGCACTTATAAATGTTGGACGAGGATTTTCTTGGTCGCCCAGGTTAATTTCTTTTAAATCATCAACCGTGGCTTGCCCCCCTTCTTCAAGTGCGAGTGGAGCTTTTTGAATATCTTCTTCCGCTAACTGGTCATTTTCTGGAACTTCAGTGAAGGTTATATGAAATGTAGATGCTGCAGTTTCTTTAGTGGCAATATCTTCGACTGTTGTCGGTTGGGAATTCTTTTGATTTGTAAACACTACAGTGCGTCTCTTGATTTTCAACGCTTCACCTACAGAAATGTCCAACATAATGCGCCTCTTCATGCGGGATAGAACTACACTGTGAGACTCCTTCCAATCTTGAACCTTAGAAAATGTTTTTTGCTTTGAATGATGAATAATTTTTTAAACACTTGATGACGACTTTGAGGTACCCAGTCTATTATGCATTGATCGGAGTTTAGTTGAGTCGGGAGCTTTTTGGATTCCTAGCCGATCAAATACTGAAACTCGCGATGATGTAGGTTTGATTGTTGTACAATCATGTATGTAATTGTATTATAATATTGCCCATTTTGTTAGATAAAGTATGCATAAGTATGTAATATAAGTTATATAAACTAAAGCCCGTGTTTGCAACTTTGCAGGATAAAATGCTATTCTTTTTGAATCTTAAGAACTTAAGAAATGCATGGAAGTTTTGAAGCAAGTTGGAAGTCGATGGTCAAGTGAAAAAGAGCCAGAAAAGTCTTATTATCGATATCTACAAAAGGCATTATCGATATCTAGTTCAAGCAGCTGCAGCAAAGTCCCAATTTTGTACCTGCAAAGAGGAGTTATCGATACCTGTAGTTAGCATTATCGATAGCTAAAGTTGTGATGCCAGCTTGTGATGTCCAGAAGAAGGCTACTATCGATAGTATAAAGCTAATTATCGATAATAAGTTCATTGATGCAGTGTCCATTTTCCAGATTGATGCAACTATCGATAAGTCTCATCCTAATTATCGATAGGAAGAATTCTGCTGCAGGCCATTGTGATTACTGAAAAAGGAAATTATCGATAAGTGATGTACTGAATTATCGATAATTGTATGATTTCTTCCACAAGTCCAGTTCCCAGTCCAAGGTAGTTATCGATATTGGCATCATCAGATATCGGTACCTCGGTTGATCCGATGCATCCCTGAATCCTGCAAGAAGACATTATCGATATCTCTATTCACAACTATCGATAACTGTAGCTCGTAGCTCCTGCTCAGAAGAGCCATTACCGATAACTGCACTACTAGTTATCGGTAATGGGCGCCGCCATAGTTAAAATATCTTGAAATTCTGACTTTTGAATGGCAAAAATGTAATTTATTTTTGTATTTTGTATATAAGGAACTTGGTTCTTGTGTGTGTAGGGATATAGTTCTTAGTTTTAACATAGAATACAAGGTTTTTCTATCTTCTCTTAATTTAGATAGTTTGATTCTTATTTAGTTATAATTTGTTAGTGTAACTTTGTTCTTATTTAATTTTAATCTGTAACAAGCTTTCAGTTTAATTTAAATTCTGTTGTTGAAGTTATTTCGATTGTCTTAGTTAAATTATGTTTGAACTTTTATTGAATTTTCTTCTAATCGATATGAGTAGCTAAATTTATACTGGAATGATAAGGGATACTTAATTTATATCTGATGTATTAGTTCACATAATTAACCTGACTAGACAGATTCGGACATTCATTATAAACATGAAATTTACCTATGATCCATGAGGAACTGTCAGCTTTTACTATCTGTTGACAGGAGTACTTGCCACAGGTAGTTCTTAGCAGTAAAGGCGTTCTAAGTGTGCGATTATGTTATTAAATTGTTGTTTACAATGAATATCCTATTTCATGAACAGTTAGTTAAATTTTTATTGTCAAAATTTTCCATTGAGGTCACTCTTCAGTGTACTAAAATGAGTAAAAATTATGATGAACTAATACTAAAGATATAATTGAGTTGAACTTTGAATTCCAGTCTTTTCTATAAGTCAGTAAGATCATAAACAATCCTTGTGTATTTTACACAAATCAAATTTCAACCACCATATCTTTTCTTTCTTTTCTCTACTTTAAACAACAATTGGGAAAGGATTTTCTTGATTCTCAATAACCGCTGATCTCTGTGGACACAACCATGGGACTCCATGAATTACTATGCTTGCAAAGATAGATCCTACGCTTGGGATTGAATTGCACTTCTTACGCGCAAGCATCATGCATCTCTGATATGATTTTGCATGTAATTGTGATCTCAAGATTTACAGAGAGTCGTGAATCTCTTTAAAACTTTACTCTATATTTTCAAACATAATCTTTGAGTCATGCATATTTGATTTTGCATGTGAACATATTACCATAGAGTCATATTACCAAGGTGTGTATCTCTCTAATTTTTTTTTTTTTTTGTTTCCTTTTTGTTTTGTTTAAAGAT
>JAESVK010027357.1:0-23226 GCA_017140935.1 Hamamelis virginiana | reverse complement strand
CCAAAGTCCTTGCTTTCCTCTCGTACATGACTCCACCAGGTTCCTTGAGTCCTCCACAATCTTCTTTGAATTACAATATAATAAAAAGAAAGGGATTAAGGAGAAGGGGATTACAAATGTAGAGAGGGGAAAGAGGCATGCAAGCCCCAAATAATTACATCACCTGATTTAAACACATTTAAATATAACCCATTCAAATAAACCTATCACATCACATGCGGCCAATCACAACTCATTTTAATTGGTCTTAAGTCCATAATCATCCTTTAACAGTTATACATTCACAAATGCATAATATAAGAAAGCTACATAAAGCAAAGGGAATGATGGCAAATGGCATATAATTAATTAGAGTCAAGTCTTTATTATTATCCTATAACAATAATAATCTCATTATTATTATTATCCTATAATAATAATCAAATCCTTTTAATCGCATTAAAAGAATATAATCATATTCCATATGACAAAAACAAGTTTCTTTCTTCAATATAATTAAAACTCCTAAAAGACACTAATAGGGTTTCAAAAATAATGAATTTAATTTGAGAAATTATTCTCACAATTCCTACCATGCTATTAACACTTTAATAAGCTCAGTAGATTAATCACCATTAACCTACATAGGTGGAATAAATAATAACTCAAAATAAAATTCAAAGAAAGAAACAATTTCTATTTTACAACAGAAATTTCAGAATTCAGCTACTGTTTTGGGACCAATCTTTCCTATATTAAAACAACCTTTTAAAATGTGAGAATACTCTATTTCACAAGGATTTTCAGTCCTCTTTCACATGGCATAGGTCTCCTTAAGTAATTCCAACGTTTGGTATCACTTTAAAGCGATTTGTGACTCGAACTCCAAACCTTGACAGATTCTGGAAATTCCTCACAAATGACTTTGTTGGGCTTAACCTAAAGTGAACTAAGTCATGGAAACACTTCATTTCACTAGGTTTTTCAGTCTTCTTTCCAATGGCAGGGGTCTCATAACTTGATTCCAACGTTTGGTATCAATTAGAGGCCTTTTGCGATAGAGAGTCAGATTCTGCAGATTTGACTCTTAATCACAAAAATTCTAGTGTGGCTATCATAGGTCATTAAAAATCATGGGAACTCTTCCTAGACTTTGTTAAGACCTAATATTAATGAAGTCGATAGGTGGCAAGCTTCAAAAATCCCAGAAACCATTTTTCCTAGATTTTACAAAAGCTATGTATTTGCTGTCCTGGAAAAACAGCAACCCAGAAATGATTTTAATTATTATAGCCATTGATTGCCATATACTTATACATGACCATGCTTGATTAGGCTCTGATACCACTGAAAGGTTCTGTGAAAAACCACAGACATGGATGCGCAGCGGAAGAGAGTAAAAACAAAACTTTTTTCGTTTAATAAAAACAAATCCATGTTCACAAAACCTCCAAGAACGATTCAAGCATCGGATCATGTAAATAAACAAACACAAATAATCAAAGCAAATTAAATCTTACTTGATGGTGTTCTTCGGTGTAGCTTTCCTTCGAGTTTCAAAAGTATGAAACCTCCAAAGCGTATCCACACGAGAGCAAGACTCCAAAAGCCTTCGCAGTCTTCCACAACCCTTTGTGGCAAGCTAGAATGGAGAGGGAGAGGAGAGAGAATTTCGGCCCCTAGGGTTTCCTTAGGCTTAGAGTGTGTGAAACACTCATATTTATAGACTTTCTCCTCTTTGGGGGGTGTTTGGTTACTAGTGCTAGCATGACCAAACATCCTTGAATAGAGTAATCCTATTCTCGGTTAGTTTTGACTTTTAATCAATTAACTCTTAATAATTAAAATCAAACAAACTCCATGATAGGATTCCCCTCCCACGAGCTTAAGGAACTCACTTACTCTCTATTGTGTGTGACCCTTTGGGTTCACCCTAACCTAGCAGTGACAGGGACATCTCTATGTCTCCCAAAAATAGAAACTTTCTATTTTAAGGTTCAATTGGAACGATTCCAATTTTGCCCTCATTGATAACACTTTATCAATAGGCTTTCACTGGTCATGAGTGACATCTAGCAACATATCATGACATACCCTAGGTTTAGGTGAATAGCAGAACTATGTGAACCCTTCATGTTATTTAATCCTTCATCCCCTAATGTCACAGTTAAGATAATAGGTATGGTTTTAGTCAAACCCTATCTCAACAACTTGATATCTGTCCCACAAAATATAATCTCAATAAGGTAATCGCAGTGAAACACTTTTCACTGTTTACCTATCACTCTGGCCAGAGGTTCCCTTTGAGAATTATCTTTGTGAACTTATCCTGACATTCTCTCTCATATGACTGAGAGTGATGATCCCTTATTGCACACTCATCCATCTTCATGCATAACTCATTAGAGCCAATAAGCACCGATTACAACCTAATGGATAAGGCTGTACAAGATACTATCAAACTCTAGCAACCTATGCACAAGACAACTATTGTGTCTCAGGTCTAAGGACTACCAAATTAATGGACATAACACTAGAATATTCCTTTGACATAACTACCATAGGAATACTCTTTGCAGATCATGTTCAGTGTACATATTCTCTAATATGCACCCACAGATTAACCTAAGTGTCACTACACTTATAGGAAAGACTACCTATCCTCCATATGAGTTGGTTTAAATCTGTGCTACTCTTCATACGGTTAATTAAATATCCACTTTAATAAACCTTTGAGTAGGAACTCTTTTAGAATAGATGTATATGAGAAATATCAGTCTCTCTATCTCAACTCCTTGAGATGCATATTTCTCTTATCATTTATTCATGGACCTTATCATACATGTTAGAACATATTAGATAAGTTATACCTTCCATATATAGATAATATGAAACTTAATATACCCTTTAGGATTGGTTTTAGGGCATACTTCTAACAATAGAGACGTCCCTAGTCACTGCTAGGTTGGGGTGAACCCAATAGGTCACACACAAACAAAGAGCATAAGCGAGTCTCTTGAATTAAAGAGAGAAGGAAATTTCCTACATCTAATTCTATTAATAACGTTGTATATTAATTGTGAATATATATAAGGAATTAAGTTATATATTAATTATTAATATATAAAAGGAATTAAGTTACTTTTGGAAACAAGTATTAAATATAAACCCTAGGGATTTTCTATAAATACTAGAGGATGAGACATGCTAGCACTAAGCCTCCCATCATCAAATTATAGAAATAGTTTCTCTCCCTCTCCAAGCTTGATTCTTCCATTGTTGAGGAACTTCAAGGATTCAAGAGGTCTTGTGTTCGTGTGGATACCGTTGGAGACTTCATCCGTTTGAAGTTCAAAATCAAGGATAGCAAATCGAAAGGCTAATCAAGTAAGTGTTATTTATGTTTGATAAATATTTATATGCTTGTTTTGTAAATCACATGTCCCTATGCTTGTATGATTTATGCTTAGGATATTCGATGATGGAATCATCAATGTAAAATTTTTATTTTGTCTTACGCTGGGATTCCATGATTTCGAATAAATCCTTTCAGTGGTATCAAATCCAATCAAGCATGGTCATGAGTTTTGATTATGGTATAATGGATTAATTAATTAAAATAAAAAATCATTGTTTTTGAAAGCTTTATGAAATTCGGCCTTGAGAAGTTCTCCATGAACCTCTTGTGCTTTGTTCTTGTTTTGGTTTTATTTGGCATTTAGGGATTATTATTAAAACCTAGATGGATTCAGCAAGGGTAAAGGGCAACCTTGAGAGATTCGGCCATATGAGGTTTTGCCGCTTTGTTGTTTGGTTTTAAAGGGTTTGATGAAAACCCTATAAACTAATTTGGTTTTCTCTCTCTCTCTCACCCTATGGATTTCGGATCAAGGTGAGGGGCTGCCCTATGGTTTTGGTAATGTGGGATTTGATCCCTAATATGTTTGCATCAAAGGGTTTGATGAAAAACCCCTATAAGGTTCGGCAATATGGGCTTGCACCCTATGTTGTTTTGTTTTGAGATTTTGATAAAAATTCTTAAAAGGTTTAGGGTTTTCTCTCTTATCTCTCTTTTAATTTCGGACCCCCTAGGGTTTAGTCTCTATATGATTAGATCATTAGGGTTTGATCTCCATGGTATGAAGTTGCTTGGTTTATGATCAAATTCCAAAAAGGTATGTGGCACTCTCTCTCTCCTCTCTCTTCTCCAATTCGGCACTTAGGGTTTTGAAACCCCTATTTGCTTATTTGTTTATTCTTGATTCATGTGATGATTGATTAGGGTTTTGGAAACCCTATAATCAACATTCATAATCAAATCTTGGATTTTTTGAAACCCTATATAAGAATAGATGAAGTTCTTGATTTTGAAATAAGAACACAAAAGCTTGATTTTTTTTTTAAAATAAGCTTTAATGGAAACTTAGGGTTTTGGAAACCCTATTAGGGGAATCACGGCCATGGGGTTTATACACCCTTATGAGTTTCGGCTATTGGGTTTTAGAAACCCTAACTTAGTTTACATGCTTCTTGAATAATATTAAAAGTGTTTTATATTGATTCTTGATGTTTGCAAATAGCTTAGTTTAAAAATTGTTTAAACTTGTATATTGATGAAGATTGTTAGTATGTTTAACAATGGTGATTCAAGGTTCTTTGAATCCTTGGTTTCATCATCAATGATGGCTGGTTTTAGGTTTTAGAAACCCTAAACAAAAATAGAAAGACTTCTTAATTTGTGTTAGGAATCCCTAATTATCAAACTAAGAAATCCATATTTTCTATTTTGAGATTATTTAATTTAGGAAAGTTTCATAATTTTGATTTGATTCTTTCTAATTTTAAATGATTTTGATTTAGAAATATTGCAGCATATTTAGTGTTTATTTTCTAATTAGCACAAGGGAAGGAGCTTACCATAGCATGCTCCCTCGAACACAATTCATATAACACTCAAAGCATCGATAGTGAGAAACATAATTAAGAAGAATGATATAACTAAGCCTAAAACAACACTCAAGACACATACTCATCCTATCATGCAAAAAGACTCAAACATTATACCTAATATGCATTCCTAACTAAAATAGAAATCACATATATTTTAAACTAATTCCTATCATGCATACTAAACATAAATGAAATCCTAAACATGTTCCTATTAACCTATACTAATTAACATGCTCAAAACAAATAAATAAACTCAAACTTTACCATGTAAAAACTCACAAATGCAGAAATTTACACACTAACCAATTGAAACTTGTATGCAATAACAATTAACCCTTTACCCCTAACCTATGAATACTCAACCTAAGTATCCATTCCTAGCATAATATGGACATGGAAGAAGAATGAAAGAGAAGAAGAAGAAGATGAAATACGCAAATTTTGACTACATTATGCAACTCATTAAGAAAAATACAATGGTGGGCTAAACTTACATCTTTGCTTTCTTCTTCCTTGATCCTAGCTTCTTCTTCAACCTCCAATGACTTCAAAAAAATGTGGCTAAGGCTGTAGGGGGCTGGTGCAAGTGCCTCAAGTCTCCATTCTCCAAGTTAGCTCTTTTAATGCAAAGTTGGTTCCCCTAAAACTGATTCTATATTCTTACATTTATAGAGAGGCTTCAATTTTTATCAATGGCTATCATTAAAAACCTAGGGAGTGATCCAAGGGTCATCATTGAGTCTTCCAAGTCCCCAAGGCCGAGTTAAACCCTCCCCAAAGGGTTTGGAAGAGTCCCAGGCGGCCAAAACTCTTCAAAACTCGAAAATGGGCAAAATTAGGCAAAAAGCTCGGATGACCATCCACCCTAGGACTGACAACTGTCCAGGGAGGGATGGTCAGTCGAGTTTCAGCCCAATTTTGACCCATTTTGGACCTCTTTCGACCCGTCTCGGCTGTTTTTGGCTTTTCGGGCCCGTTTTAAGTCCAAATTAGACTATTCAAGCGCCAAAATGATCGTGATTCGATTATCCATGTTTTGAGAAGTGTTTGAAGTGAAAATGCATTGACCTCAGTCAAATTTTTTAGGAGAAAGTAGATCGATTAGATGTTTTAGGTTGTTAAGCCCACTTAGGGTTTTTTGAAATTTGCCAACCGATTGCTCTCAATATCGTTTTCACTTCTCAAAACAAGTTTTGAAAGTCATTTAAGAAAGTGTTTTAGTATTTTTGAAGGCTTTGATTTGATGAAAAGATCAAATCCCAGTCATTCCCGGTTGAAACCCCAATCTGAGTTTGAAAGGGCCCTTTTGGCCTTAAGAGCCAATCATGAGCCCAAAAGCTCTATGGACCTTACCATTGATCAACTTAGCTACCAAACACACTCTAAATATACATGCTAAATCCTCGAGGCCATTTGACACAAGACCGACAGTCATTCAGAGCTTTTATGATCCAAAGGGCAACGCTACCTTTCAAGTCACAAAAGGCCTTATTTCCTATCAAGCTTAGCTCGGAATGCTATGAAATTTAACAGGGACATTCCTAAACTCTCTAAAAACTAAATGCAAAAAAACCTACTCAATCCAACCTAAAAACCTACATGCGATAATGACCTCTAACTAGCTACACAGAAGTGTACTATGAGCGGCTTAAGGTTTCAAGACCCTATTCCACTTCAAATCATAGGCAACCATTCATGACCCTTCCCATGGTAAAAAATGGATGTCTACAATAACCATACATATTATCTTAACAGTGACATTAGGGGATGAAGAATTAAGTAACATGAAGGGTTCACATAGTTCTGCTATTCATCCAAACCTAGGGTATGTCATGATATGTTGCTAGATGTCACTCATGACTAGTGAAGGCCTAATGATAAGTGTTATCATTGAGGGATAAATTGGAAATGTTCCAATCAAACCAAAAATAGAAAGTTTCTATTTTAACGAATATGAGATGTCCCAAAACACTACTAGGTTGGAGTGAACCCAAAGGGTCACACACATTAAGAGCATAAGTGAGTCTTGTGAATTAAAGAGATGAGAATATTCATATTTAATAGTGATTTAATCTCTATTATTAAATGGTTAATCAGGGAGGGAATAAATTGCAAATAAAGAGAATATTTTCTATAAAATGAGCACCTAGGTCAAGTTAGCACTAAGCAACCTAGCTCATCACATAAGAGGAGTCAAAAATAAGTGAGAGAACCCTAGGGCCATACACTATAGCCTCTCTCTCTCTTGTAGCCGCCCTCCTCTCTCTCTCTAGTTTGTATCTTTTTCAAGAGTTGATCAAGAGCAAATGTTCTCAAGGTTTTGTGCTTGTATGGATACCTTGAAGGCTTCATCCACTTTGAAGCTCGCGACGAAAGCTACTAAAAGGAAATCAAGTAAGTATACTTTAAAGTGTTTAAATATATTCTTGTATTGATATAACTCATAGCCCAATGCTTGTATGATTCGTGAATGTTTGTAATGAATGGATTCATTATTTCAAAATTTTTATCATATAACTTCGTTGCGAATCCATGTATGTCACTTTCTTTCATTCCTGCACTTGGCCAACAAATTGAAGTAGTAATAACAGTTGTTGTTGTAGCTCCCGTAGATTTTGATGCACTACAAGAAAACCAGTGGTTATCAAACATACCCCAATAGACATTCCTATTACAAAATAAGTTTTAACTTAATAAAAATAAAAATTCCAAAGAAGCTTAATGAGAAAATAGACAATATGATTTAGAAATATACAAATTTACATGAGAGCGCTGAACTTGTATAATGATCACAACATGAATGCAACTGTTATGGCTCCAAATACTTAACACTGCGTTAGTAATACCAGGAAAAAGTAAATCACGAATTGGTTTTAAAAATAAAAACAAAAAAACAAAAACAAAAAGCGTTGCTGGCGAGGCATAGACACTAGCCGATGAAAGAAATCTCGTCGGAGATCAGTGTTGCAGATTGAACAAAGAAAAGAGTGATACGGATCATATCACACAACAAAAACTTCATAGATGAAGAGGGAGTTGCTGGAGTCGATCTTGTTGTTCTCTATTTTCTTGGAAAAAGGAGCAAATACTGTGACATCCCAAAAATTTTTGTGTACTTAAATAATATTTTATTAATGTTTTGGGGTATTTTAATATTTTAGAAAACTTAAAAAGTTTTATAAACCTTTTTCAAACAACCAAACAACCTGATTGTTCCACAATCAAGCTTCGTTTTACAACATTCGAGGCTGACATTGAGAGTTTTTACACTGTAAGTACTTTGGTTTGGTTGGTTTTTAGTCTTATGTATGCTTTTGTCTTTTGTAGGTTAATTTCCACCAAAAAATCGAGTTTAGCAACCTAAAGAAAGCACTTGAATGAAGTGGAGCAAAGGTAGCATGCCAGGATGAACACCGAGCACGAAAAGCAGATAATTCGAAGATAAAATGCAAAATTACCTCAAGCCTATCGATTGGACACCATCCCTATCGATAAGGAAGCTCTCAAGATTGAAGTTCTGCAGATTTTTCCCAGCTGCACTCATCACCTATCGATAAGGCACTAGGCCTATCGATAGGGCTCTAGGCCTATCGATATCGATAGCCCTATCGATAGGTCTGAGCTCGGGTAGTTTCCTAAATCATTTAGAATTCTGTTTTAGCATGTTTGGATATGGTAAATCGGCAGAACTCGGCAGGAAAAGGCTGGTACACTATTTAAACACCTTTAGAGGCCTGAATAAGGGTTCCCACTTATCCCAGATTCAACCTAGCCTCTGTGACAGTTGCTCTCATTTCTCTCATCTCTCTCATAACATTGGACTGAGATATTGGCTGTACATGGAAGGAATGAAGACCTCCGGTGATTCAGCCCCGATTATGAGCAGCTAAATTCTTTTCCTTGGGTGTAGATGAAGCTTGGTTAGTGGTTTGATTATGTTTTGATTAAGGTTTAAGATTTTGTAATAAGTTTATGATAATTGTACAACTTTGAGAGATTGTCATTCTATGCAATCCGTTCTTTAATGATTCTTTTATATTTGAAGATGAATGTTTTCTGTGATTCTATTCATATTGGTTGTGCAATAGTATTGATTGAATACGTTTGAGTTCATTAGTTTGTTCATGCCTAACTAGGATAACCTGTGCATGCTTCGCTTGAGAGATTATGCCTTATTTGGATGAGTTTACTATATGAACACAAGTGTAATATATTTTTGATGATTTATTCTTGTAGTTTAGATCATCACCGATCATAAACGATTGCGAAACCTTTACGTTAATCATATGCATAACAATTCCCTAACTAAAGTGGATTCGAAACCCGAGGTTTTCCTTTAATTTGATTTAATCATCTTTTTATGTTCGTTAGTTTAAACAAACAACCAACTCTTCAAAATCAAGAAATCGTTTGGTAACTAAAGTCAGATTCATAATAACTTCTCGTAACTCAGCCATTAGTCCCTGTGTTCGACACCCGTGCACTAATTACTTTTCTAACGAATTAAGGTTCTAAGCATGAGTCCTTTATAAATTTAAATATTGATCACAAGCAAGGAATAACCTCCCTTGTTTGGGCCGATCAAATTTTGGCACCGTTACCGGAGAAATTCTATCGAGTAACCCTTATCAGCAAGCCCCTAGGTCCAACTTCCAAGGGGGAAATTCTAATGCTGCACCACCTTATAGACCACCTCATCTTCAGTCCCAATCTCAAAACCAAAGTGTCAACCCATCGCAAACACCTCAAAGCCAAAGGAGCAGTGGTTTCGAAGAGCAAGTTCTTAAAGCTCTGAAAAACATAGAAGCTAATAGTCAACTCCTGAGTTCTCATTCACAATCCATTGCTAAGTTAGAGACTCAAGTTGGGCAAATCGCGGCCACCCTGAGCTGTCGAGAGGAACTTAATTTATTTCAAGATCAAAGGTTTTTGAAAGTTTATTCATGTATAAGTCATATTTGGGTTTATTTTCAGGGTTTCAAAGCATATTTCGGATTCTTGAGTTGGTGCTTGTTGATTTGAGATTTTGATGATGGATTAAAGTGTTTTTATAGTGTCTTGTAAGTGGATTTGTGATGAAATGAAGCTTGGATGAGGATTGAAGTGGGTTTACGGCTGATACTGCTCGGAGAAGTGGAAATTATCGGGCAGACAATCGACTGTCTGGTCAACTGTTTGGTCGACTGTTTGAAGCAGAATGCTTGATTCGAAGTTTTAGCTGAGAGAGTCGACTGCCTCACCCTAACAGTCGACAGTTTGGACCCAGAAAATGATATTTTTGTTTTTCTCCCTCTTTTTTCATTCTCTTTATGATTCTTTCTTATGGGCCATAACCTTAATCATATTCTAGTCATTTTAAAAGCTTCAAAAGTCAGCTTCAAGTTTGGGTCAGTCATTTTTAGACTAAAGATTTATATGTATCGTTGCTTTGTCATTATTTTAGATCAGGATAGCCCCTACGACTATCCTTTTGCGAGTCAGGAGCGCATATCTACATGACACTGCTAGGGATATTCTTGCCCAGTCAAGGTAGGATACTGAACCTCTCTAACATGTGATGATATGTGATTTTATGTGACATGCTATACTGAACTGTTTGTGAAATGAAAACTGATACTTGGAATATTACTTGTTTTACAACTGTTGGTATGGAATGTTTATATTTGTTTGTAAATGATTGTGAAACGGCATAGGGCTTGATTCTTCCATACTTGTTTTGAATGATGATTATGAATGTTTTATAAATGCTTTCATGTGCTTACTGTGCCATATGTTACATTTTTACTTGATGATTTTGGAAATGGATTTTGAAATGAGATCATGTATACTATATTTTGGCTGCCAATGTACCGGGGGTCTGAGAACAACGAGTATATTGGCTGCCGTTGTGCCGGGGACCTGAGAACAACGTGATTATTTGGCAGTCGTTGTGTCGGAGGCCTGAGAACAACGTAATTATGTTTTCGTGCTTTTTGTTGTGCCGAGGGCAGTGAGCCTGAGAACAGCAAGTGTTTTCAAACTGTTTTCGTGCTTTCGTTGTGCCGGGGGCTGAAGTCCGAGAACAACGACTCTTACTAAGCTCACGTGATTTTCGTGCTTTGTAGTGCCGGGGGCTATAAGCTCAAGAACTACGACTCTTATCAAAATAACCCCGTGAGCAACTTGTTTTACAAAATGAAAAACATTGAATGCTTTCCACAAGAATGAAACTCATACCATGTTTATACTGATTTGTAAACATTGATGTAAATTGATTATCATAATGTTCATTGTATCAATATTGTTATTGTTGGTTGAGGTTGTATTCCTATTGGACAATTCTTGCTCATGTTGTTTTATGCAGCAGGTTTTCAGGTTTCTGGTAGAGGTTCAGCGGTAGGGTACTCTACGCAGGTTGCATTGGGTCTAGCATTGTTCTGAGCGGTACTTTATCAGTTAATTAGGACTGCATGATATATTTATATTTCTTTGGATTGTTATTATATCCTATATGCCAAGGTTATTGGCAATAAATATGATACTTTTAGCACATTTGTATTTTGTATTACTCGAACTTGGGCATGTATGCATTAAATCATATCATTTCATATTGTTATATATTATTTCTTCTATTATCCTGAGTATGGAAATGCGAATGAGCAAGACAGGTTGTATCCACTTCTTGACACATGTAGACCTACCTGGGACGGTCAGTATAATTGTTAGGTTGGGGCGTTAGAAAATGGTGTCAGAGCTCATTAGTAAATCCAGAATGGGAACTCATGCATTGCATGTAGAGTCTAGTGAAAGTTAGAAGTTTGAAATAGTACATGCATCTGTGGACCAGCCACGTGGCGGGGCTTTAGGTGTCCACATCATCACCGGGCGATGTGATTAGGGGGGTTTAGAAAACAAACAAAGGAGTCGCCACCTTATTTTTAAGGAATAAGGAAACCATAAAAATATTTTATTTTCAATAAAACAAACTCCATTTTCAATGAAAAGACAGTCTACAAACCAGAGATGGATCCGGGGGCTAGGTTACGATGTGGGAAGGTTCCAAGCTTTCACTTGTAGGCACCCACCTCGCCCTAATTAAAGGACTTCTAATTTATTTGGGCTATTTAAATTCTTAATGCAAACAATCCTAAATAATCTAATCAACCAAAAACATAGTGATATAAATGCATTATCTATATTTAGTTATATTAATAATAAAAAAATATATATACAAACAAACCCCTAAAACCTAGGACACCCTACGGGCATCCTAGGGCAGACTTGAGCCCTATTAGCGCCTACGTAACTTACTAGTATAACCTAGCAAGTATCAAAGTCCACGTAGTTCGACTACCCTAGGACTCTCCTATTGTAATCGATCACATCATCAAATGTATTCAACCTAATTCAGGACTCTAACTTCGAGAGTTTTATTCATTTAAAATCATTTATTTGAAATCATTTCAAATTAAAAGACTTTCTTAAAATCCAAATACTCTAAAATAATTCTTATCTTTAGAATTAAATTCCAATTGAAAATTTTTTTCAAAGATATTTCAAGAAAACAAATCATATGGGTAGGAATCTCATTCCTAGATAAAAATCTTTAAAACATTTCAAATCTTTTTGAAAATCATTTAATAATCAAATATCTCATAAAATCATGTTTATTTCATAAACATTGCATCAAAAATCTTTTAGGAAATCTCTCGAAGATCGACTCTTAAATTGATTAAAATACTCAAATCTGAGTATGACTTTTACAACAAAGGACAGTCCTAGGGAAGGTCAAGTGACCTTCCTAGCCTAGGGTCTCTAACTAGCCCTAAAGTTAATCTAAAAACCTAAAAATACTAATGCAATGCATGCTGAAATTTAAACAAATAAGCATGTAATCAATTCTAATCAATGCATGAAAATGCTCCTAAATGCACACTAATTACGCTATGTGAACCTAAGCATATTTCTAAGTTGGATTTGGCCTTAAAATGATTTTTAGAATTAATTTAAGGACATAAACAAATCTGGACAGATTTGAATATGTACTTTAAATTACTCTAAAAACCATGAAAACAAAGAATAAAAAATGTGAAAATGTCCTAACATGCTTTCTACATGAATATTTTAAATTACTATGCAAAAACATATAAAAAATTACACCAAAATATGCTTAAACGATTGATTTAAACACAAGGGAAGGATCTCACCTTTGCTCGCTCCCTCGTACACATTTTATATATCCAAACCATCAAATTGATATCACAAGGGAAGGATCTTACCTTTGCACGCTCCCTCGTCCACATTTTTTATATTCAAACAATCAAATCCATGGCAAGTGTTTAAATAATCATAAAAAGCATAAACAAAAAGACTCAAGACTCTTCACATGTCAAAATACACATTAACGTACTCATATTACCATTAAAATCACCAATCAATTATCATGAGATTCAAATAACAACATGAATATATCAACATTTACTCTAAACATGCTTACACATAAAATAACAACAAATCTACCCTACTCATGCATGCATACATAAAATCACGACAAAACTAACTAATCCTAAACATGCATACTAACAAAAATCACAACAATGCTAACCTAATCATACACATCAACCCTAATATGCATATTCACATAAAATAATAACTAAGCTAAACAACCCTAAACATGCATTCTAACATAAATCATAACTAAATTACACTAATCATACACCTTAACCCTAATCACATAAAATCACATAAAATAATAATATAGCTAACCCTAACATGCATTTAATCATAATAAAAAGACACCCTAATATGCTTACTAACATGCAATCATAATAAAACTACATTAACCCTAATCATCCATTCTAACACAAAATCTCAATAAGGTTAACTAACCCTAAGCATACATACTAACATAAAATCATAACAAAACTAAACCTAATCATGCATGCTTACATAAAATAACACCAAGGCTAACCCTAATCATACATATGACATGAAATAACAATGAAACTAACCCTATCATGTTAAACATTCTCATAGCCAAATGAAAAAGAAAAGAGAATCCATCTCATATGAAAATCAAGAAGACTTACACCATATCATCATAGAGTTATGTAAGAAATCATGAAAAATGAAAACCAAGGTTAAGGATTTACCCTTCGATCTCCTTCTTGGCTACCCTCCTCCAAGCTCCTAGCCTTGAGTTCTTACCCCTTCAATGGTGTAAGAATGAAGATCCAAAAAAATCTGTAGCCTCCTCTCCCAAAAAACCCTAAAATTCTCCTTCTCTTTCTCTCTAACTCCATAGTGCAGTATATATAGAGCTAGGGTTCAAATCCTTGAATGGTTAGGATTTAATTCTCTAAAAATGATCCTAGGGTTTAGAATTAATCATGCTAGGGTTTGCCAACTGAAAACCCTTCGAATTTATTCCAAAAAAACAAACCAAATTAGCCAAAACAAGTGGGAAAGTTTCAAACATGCTAAAAATGCAAAATGGGCTCGAGCATGCTGGTGACCGTCCAAGGGCTGGACGGTTGGCCGTTCCTGGCTGGACGGTTGGCCGTCCTAGCTAGGACGGTCACCAAGCTGACCTCCCATATTTTGTTCCCTAATTCTAGGGTTTTCAAATTTTGGCCATATTTTGGTCAAATCTGATCCAAATTCAATGGTTCAGGGCTCAAAACGACCGTGTTTTGATCCTCCACATTTTTAGAATGTTTTTGGGTTAAAAACACTTGACCATGGTCAAGGGTTTTAGCAAACAGCTAGCCAATTGACCCGGTTGTGCCAAAATTGGTCATATGACCATTCTTTGTTTTGTAAAATTGATCAATTAGGCTTGCACCACTTCTAAAAACATGGTTTTAACATGAAATTGGTACTTGACAACATGTTTTGAAAATCTTTCATTTTGGTGAAAATGACCAATTCATGGTCGATTTGAACAAAACCCTAATTTAGCTCATCCTTACCCGTGGGATCGATTTTGGGAGAATCTATCCCAACCATTCAAAGGTTCAATTGGCACTCCAAATACACTCCCCACATCCATATAAACCTCATGAAACAATCCGTTTCGAATTCGGAGGTCATTCGGAAATTATACGAGAAAAATGACGAAAATGTCCTTCAAGTCGCAAAAACCCTAATTACCTATCGAGCTCTCATCAGAATGCTATGAAAATTTACAGGGATGTTCTAAAACACCTCAAAAGTCAAATGCAATACAAATGGGTTGATTCCAATCCAAATGTACACATGAAATAATGAATTGTCCATTTCCTCAGAAAATGGCAATCTGGGCAATTTGGTCTTTACAAGGCCAATTCCTCACCAAATGATCAGCTATTCTAGTTAATCATTTGCATGAACATATGGTAGAAATAATTGGTAAAAATGGGGTGTCCACAGCATCATGCCGAGTAGGTTGGGTAGTACACGATAGGATGGTTTAGGGAAAATCCGCTCTAACGTTTTATTTAACAGGTTGTGCTTTATTTTATAGAAATGTTGAATCAAAGGCCTACTCGAAGTACTAGAGAGACTGGAGAACCCTCAAATTCCTCCCAAGCTGCTCCTGAAGAGAATATTGGGGAAGTTCAAGGATTACTTAGAGAAATGACTTCCTTACTGCGAGGATTTGCTGGACGTGGTCGTGGACGCGGCCAAAATACTACTGCTACAACTATGGAGACCGAGACCAGATCTTCTGCTTGGAAGGAATTCAGGAGGCTGAATCCCCCAAACTTTCAAGGAGGGCCTGACCCTGCAATAGCTGAGCGATGTCTTGATGAAATCCAACAGCTTTTTGAGATTATTGACACTCCGACAGAGTTTAGAGTTCGGTTCGCTGCAAATCATCTTCGTGATAAAGCAAATAATTGGTGGATTTCAGTTCGCAATGAGCCTAATGCAAATATTGATGAAATGACTTGGGATGATTTTAAGGCAAAATTTAAGGGATGTACGTCCGGGATACGTATCAAGAGGCTAAGTTAGATGAGTTTATAAGGTTAACCCAGCGAGATATGACTGTTCTCGAGTTTGAGTCGAAGTTTTTGGAGTTATCTAAGTACGCAAAGGGGGTAATGACCTCAGAGGAGCAGAAATCCCGAAAATTTGAGAAAGGGTTGAAGTTAGAAATCATGGAACAAATTTATATGCTGAAACTACCGACCTTGTCTCAAGTAGTAGAACGAGTCTTTCGGGTAGAGATAGAATTTCTGGAGATTCAGCGAGATTTTCAGAGAAGAGGCCAGGGAGGCAGAAATCAGAGACATGGACAGCGATTTAGTAAGAACGCTGGAAGGAATGTAGGCCAAGGATCAGGGCAGTTTTCTAGTCAATATCAAGAACATATGGCTATTCCCATTTTCTCTCAGAATCAGGATCATGGACAGACATCTAGATCTAGTCAGGGCAGTTATGGCCCGTAGAGACGTAGTGGAGGTAAGAGTGGAAATGCCAGCAGTGGAGATAGTGGGAGTACTGGTTCATCCGGAGGACGTACTCGAGGTTCCCCATATCAGCGCCCTGAACAGTATGGGGTTAAAGGCAGGGGAATTGACATTGGTGGACAGATTGTTTGTTTTCTTTGTGGTAATGAAGGACATTTTCGCCGTGATTGTCCTCTCAGAGCCAATATTCAACCACCTCCACAGACATCTCAGTACCAGTCATATCAGCCTTTCCAGTCACAGCAACAACAACCCCAGCAATTCCAACAACAGAGACAGCAGCCGCAACCTTTTCAGCAGACTTAGTTTCGACCTTTCACCCCGAATGTTAGGTCGACGCAACAACCGCAATCATCTCAGTCTTCTCATCAAGCATCGTCTAGTCGACAGCCTCAGAATAGATAAAGTAGAGGTGGAGGACGAGGTCCCGCCCCAGGGCGAGTATATGCGATGTTGCCGTCAAATCCAGAGCCGGTGAATAATGTTGTTGAGGGTACGCTTTCTTTGTTTAATTCTGGGATTCGAGTGTTATTTGACCCCGGATCTACGCATTCTTTTATTAATCTTGATTGTGCTCTCCGTCTCGAGCTTTTACTCGATTCTCTAGATTTTTCCATTTATGTAGCTACGCCAGTTGGGGAAAGTATGAAAGCAGAAATTGTTTGCAAATCTTGTGTCATCTGGATAGATGGTTGCGAATTACGTGCGGATCTCATTGTTATGCCCCTGTGTGGTTATGATGTGATTTTGGAGATGGATTGGTTGTCTTTTTACCGAGCAATGGTAGATTGCTTTGGAAAGAAGGTAACTTTATTTTTGGAAAATGGAAATCAAGTCTATTTTGTTGGTGAACTAGGCCGATCAGTACCATTCCCTCGGACTCTGAAAGATGTATGGCAGACTCAGATGAATGAACTTATAAGCGCCTTAGTGGCAATGGATGTGGATGAAGGCGATTTCTCTTATTTTGAGCATTTGCCTGTTGTGAGAGATTTTCTTGATGTTTTCCCCGATGAGTTGCCTGGCTTACCTCCTTATCGTGATGTAGACTTTTCTATAGAGGTTTACCCTAGCACTGATCCCATCCATCTTCCCTCTTATAAGATGGCACCTGCTGAACTGAAAGTACTAGGGGAACATTTAAATGAACTGCAGGCAAAAGGATTCATTCGAGCTAGTCATTCCCCATGGAGCTCGCCTGTTTTATTTGTAAAGAAGAAGGATGGCACGTTGAGACTGTACATCGATTACCGGAAACTAAACAGGGTGACGGTGAAAACTGATATCCTTTGCCCCGCATTGATGAATTGTTTGATCAACTAAAGGGTTCCTGCTATTTCTCAAAGATTGATCTTCACTCAGGATACTATCAACTTCGGTTCAAGAAGGAGGATATACCAAAGACTGCGTTCTACACTCGCTACGGATTATATGAGTTCTTGGTAATGCCTTTTGGCTTGACGAATGCTCCTGCAGCTTTTATGGATTTGATGAATAGAGTATTTCGGCCTTATTTGGATAAGTTTGTGGTGGTCTTTATAGATGACATTCTTATCTACTCTAAGACTTAAAGAGAGCATGCTTCCCATTTGCGTAGAGTCTTACAACTTTTGCGGGACCATCAACTTTATGCGAAGAAGGAAAAATGTGAATTTTGGTTGAAAGAAGTGAAGTTTCTGGGTCATGTGATTTCTCAACAGGGTATATCTGTGGATCCCTCAAAGGTAGAAGCAGTGTTAAATTGGGAGAGACCCAAAAATGCCACCAATATTTGCAGCTTCTTTGGGCTTGCTGAGTATTATCGTCGTTTCATTGCGAACTTCTCTAGTATAGCAGCTCCTTTAACGAAGCTTACTCGAAAGGGTGTGGCATTTGTTTGGGATCATGGTTGTGAAACAGCTTTTCGTGAACTGCAGAATCAGTTGACTTCCGTGCCTGTTTTAGTTGGCCCAGTTAGTGGGTTGGGGTATACAATTTATTGTGATGCATCTCGACAAGGTTTGGGTTGTGTCTTGATGCAAAATGGTCAAGTCATTGCTAATGGCTCTCGTCAGCTAAAACCGCACGAACTGAATTACCCCACTCATGACTTGGAACTTGCTGCAGTAGTTCATGCTTTAAAGACTTGGAGATCGTATATTTATAGAGAAAATTTCGAAGTTTATACCGATCATAAAAGCTTGAAATACATCTTCTCGCAGAAAGACCTAAACTTAGGACAACGCCGGTGGATGGAATATATGGAAGACTATGATTTTGAACTTAAATACCACCAAGAAGGGTGAATGTTGTAGCGGATGCCTTAAGCAGAAAGTCCCACCCACGTGTTTACAGCTTGGCTCTAGATAGGTGGACGATGTGGAATGTTCTAGAAGACTACGAGATCAACGCCATTGGTGAAGGGATTTAGGGAGGTTTGTATAACTTCGCAATGCAACCTATGTTGAATACTCGCGTAATCGAGGCTCAAACCCAGGATGAAGAAGTTATGCGACTTGTTGCTCAGATTGGTCAAAGTATAGAGTCAAAAGGGTGGAAAATCTCTAATTCAGATGGAGGGTTTCGATTTCATGACAGGTTATTTATCCCTCATGGGCAAATTCGTTCTGAAGTTCTTAGCGAAGCTCATCGATCGCGTTTTTCTATCCATCCGGGTGCAACGAAGATGTATCGAGACTTAAAGAGAAATTTTTGGTGGAGAGGTTTGAAAAAGGATATGGTAGAGTTTGTGGCTCATTGTGAAGTTTGTAAGCAAGTGAAAGCTGAACATCAAAAGCCATCTGGTTTGCTCCAGCCTTTGCATATATCGGAATGGAAATGGGGGCATATAGCAATGGACTTCATGACCGGTCTACCTAGAGCAGAAAATGGATGTGATGCTGTGTGGGTAATTGTGGACAGATTGACAAAATCTGCTCATTTTCTGCCAATCAGAGAATCAGATAAGCTGGGTGCGTTATGCAGGTTATGCATTAATGAGATTATCAGTTTATATGGGGCATCCGTATCCATAGTTTCAGATAGAGACCCAAGGTTCACAGCGCATTTTTGGGGAGCTTTAAATCGAGCTTTGGAAACCCAACTAACTATGAGTACTGCACACCATCCTCAAACTGATGGGCAATCTGAACGCACCATTTTAAACTTGGAAGATATGCTTCGTGCCTATGCTTTAGAATTTAAAGGTAGCTAGATAAAATATGTGAAACTCGCAGAATTTGCCTATAACAATAGCTATCAGTCGAGTATTGGCATGGCACCATTTGAGGCTCTTTATGGACGTCCTTGTAGGTCGCCTGTTTGTTGGGCAGAAGTCGGAGAGAAGCATACTTTTGAAGAACCTAAGGATTTCAAGGAAGTTGCTGGAAAGATTAAAGAAACAATTGAAAAGATTTAGATCATCCGAGATCGTTTGAAAACAGCGCAAAGTAGGCAGAAAAGTTACTATAATGTGAGGCACAAGGATTTGAAGTTCGAAGTGGGTGAATATGTTTACCTGAAAGCTTCGTCGCGTAAAGGTGTTGTACGATTTGGAAACAGGAGTAAGTTAGCTCCGAGATTTATTGGCCCTTTTCAAATTGTTAAGGAAATTGGGAATGTAGCATATCAATTGGACCTACCCTCAAGTATGTCAAAGGAGCATAATGTGTTTCATGTTTCTATGCTCCGAAAGAGTTTACATGATCCCTCTAGTTCATTGCTTTACCTGGCGAGAAACTTCATGGTGATTGTTCATATAAAGAAGTACCTGTGCAAATTCTAAACAGACAGCAGAGAGTTCTAAGGAATAAGGTTATACCTCAGGTGAAGGTTCTGTGTAGGAACCATGATGTTGAGGAAGCTACTTGGGAATCGGAGGAGTCTATGCGAGCGAGTTACCCTTATTTGTTTTCTTGATGAGATTTATTTTGAAATTTCGAGGACGAAATTTTCAAAAAGGGGTAATATTGTGATATCCCAAAAAATTTTATGTACTTAAATAATATTTTATTAATGTTTTGGGGTATTTTAATATTTTAGAAAACTTAAAAAGTTTTATAAACCTTTTACTTTATCTTTTAAAACCCTTAAACCTTTTCTAACTTTCATTTACAACAAACTACCCATCAAGTTTAGAGAAAGAGAGAGGGAGAGGGGCAGCAACTGGTGTGGTGACCGGGTCATTGCCGGAGAAGTCGCCAGAGCTCCGTCATCTCCTTTAGAGGTGAGTTGATATGGGTATTATGGTTTTCTTCCCTTTTCTACCCCACAAATTCTGATTTGAGATTCTTTAAGCTCAAGCTTTTGATCTTGAACCTATACTTTGATGCTAAATCATTCTTGACTTGGATTTACAGTTATGGAACTTGATTTATTTCAAGATCAAAGGTTTTTGAAAGTTTATTCATGTATAAGTCAGATTTGGGTTTATTTTCAGGGTTTCAAAGCATATTTCGGATTCTTGAGTTGGTGTTTATTGATTTGAGGTATTAATGATGGATTAAAGTGTTTTTATAGTGTCTTGTAAGTGGATTTGTGATGAAATGAAGTTTGGATGAGGATTGAAGTGGGTTTATGGCTGTTACTGCTCGGAGAATTGGAAATTATCGGGCAGACAGTCGACTGTCTCGTCTACTGTTTGGTCAACTGTTTGAAACAGAATGCTTGATTAAAAGTTTTAGCTGAGACAGTTGACTGTCTCACCCTAACAGTCGACTGTTTGGACCCAGAAAATGATATTTTGGTTTTTCTCCCTCATTTTTCGTTCTCTTTATGATTCTTTCTTATGGGCCTTAACCTTAATCATATTCTAGTCATTTTAAAAGCTTTAAAAGTCAGCTTCAAGTTTGGGTCAGTCGTTTTTAGATTGTAGATTGTTAGCCCTAAGGTCCTTGACCTTATTTTGATGATAACTAAATCATACCTCTCTTCTAACAAATGGTTGAGTGTTATGTATCCATAAATTGTCTTTGGAGTCTTCATCAACATTCATCAAGCATTCCAAATGCTCTTTATTCAAATCAAAGCTCATGGTGATTAACTACAAGTGTCAAAGCAATTCAAAGATGTTCAATCCTTCAAGACCAACTTGAAGACTTGCTCAAGCTCATGAAGACTAATTGAAGTCAAGTTGATCTACAAGTACTTTAGGAACTCTTTGTAAGACTTCTCTCATAATCAATTGTGTAAAGCTCAAGAGAAAATGTTTTACATCTCATTGTGTATTAGCATTCATGCTTAAATTGCTTTCAAAATTGACCTTAATGTTTTAAAATACTTAGTTAAGTTGTCAAAGTGTTTAGTGTTGATTTTGACTTAGAAATTTCAAATTATTGCCTTTACAACTTCACTAGTCGACTAACCCATCTAGTCCTAGTCGACTAATTAGAGTACAGAAGCAATGTTTATGAAATTCTAAGTTAGTCGACTAATCACCCTTGACTAGTCGACTAATGATTTCCTAGTCGACTAAACCTCTCTTGCTAGTCGACTAATGGAAGGTCAGTAGCTATATTTTGGTTGCAATTTTTCTAGTCGACTAATCTTCCTTGGCTAGTCGACTAACCGATCCCGGATCAAAATTTCCCAAATGTGTTTAAGTTGGTAGTCGACTAACACCTCTTGTCCTAGTCGACTAACAAACCTAGATTTTGATCTTTATGATTTTTGCTTAGCTAGTCGACTAACAAGCTTGTCCTAGTCGACTAACCAAGCCCAGGAATGATAAATGCCTTTGAAAATGCCTTGTTAGTCGACTAACAAGCTTGTATTAGTCGACTAAAGGTTCTGCAACTTCAAAACGACTCTTTCTTAAATTAGTCATTCAAGCATTAAATGTTCCCCAACCACCCTAAAACCTTCATAATCCGACTTCTAGGGTTTCGAAAGGTCATTTGGGTTTTGGATGGCTATATATTGAAGGTTGGTGATCATTTATTGTTTACCTTGTGATTAAATCTTTTGTCTTACATCCATTAATCTCAAGCATTCAATATTCACTATTCTCATTGATTAAAAACTCTTGTGCTTCATCCATTTGATTCTTTGAGAAGTTATTGTGCTCTTGTACTGATTACAAATCAGCTTTGAGAATCACTCATTGTATCATTCAATATTTAATCTCTTGTATTGTGAGTTTTGTAAGGGTTTTGTGAGAACTCTTGTGAGTGAGTTGTCTTCCACCGTAAAAGAAGGCAAGTTGTAAAGGTTTCTCCACCTTGAAGGAGTTGCTTAGTGGATTAGACCTCTTGACGGAGTTCTTGAGGCGTGGATGTAGGCGGAGACCGAACCACCTTAAATCTTTGTGTTTGATTCTCTAACTCAATCTCTTTATTTCAAGTTTTATATTTGTTTCTTGTTGTATTAAGTTGATATTCAATCTTGCATTCTACTCATCTATTTTCAAGTTTGCAAAAATCTTGTATCCAATTTTTGGAAGTATTTTTATTTGCCTATACTCTATTCACCCCCCCTCTAGAGTATATTTTGGGCCAACAGAGATTTATATGTATCGTTGCTTTGTCATTATTTCAGATTAGGATAGCCCCTACGGCAATCCTTTTGTGAGTCAGGAGTGCATATGTACAGGTCACTGCTAGGGATATTCTTGCCCAGTCAAGGTAGGATACTGAACCTCTCTAACATGTGATGATATGTGATTTTATGTGATATGCTATACTGAACTGTTTGTGAAATGAAAACAGATACTTTGGAACATTACTTGTTTTACAACTGTTGTTATAGATGAAAGAATACGAATAGGGAACGCAGCGGAAGGTAGGTTTTTAAAAATTTTCCTATGTATTCATCCATGAATCCTCTTAATCGATGAATCAAATCAACTTTAAATTAAATACATTAAAGTAAAGCTTACATTGATGTG
>JAESVK010027351.1:0-17987 GCA_017140935.1 Hamamelis virginiana | reverse complement strand
TTGAAATCACTCTTGTTGTAACTATGGCTTAGAAAACAATAATGATGATTCGTGTGATTATCTCAGCTTGGCCAATTTAGTATTTGTCATGTCACTGTTAAACTGTATTGGCATGGAATTTCAATGCACTTAAGGAATAGGGAATCAACAAGAGAAAGAAAAACTCCTTGGGTCGATATCATCTTCGTCATCATAATAGATTTGTTATGTCACTGTTAAACTGTTTGGCTTGTTATGGTATGTTTATGTCTGTTTGGTTATTTTTTTATTTTTTACTTCGTTGTGTGTACATAGTAGAAGGTTTGACTCTCTCTTTTTAACATTTATAGGAAACTTTTGTCATATTACTAACTTATTTAGCATAGCTTTCTCATATAACTTTTTTATTTATTTCATATATAACATCTTTAATTAAGCCAATATTCTATTGAATATATTGTTTAATATGCCAGATAAAAATCGTTATAACAATTATTTTATGTTGTAGGGAAAATGGATGAAATAGCCGGTACTAAACGGCCTTGTGAGGACACATCGTTGGAAGAAAAGCAAGAGCGAAAGCGTCCAACAGCTTCAGATAGAAAGAAACGTGAAAGCGAAGCTGTGTACCAGAAGAATAAGAAAAATAAAAAAGCACAGTCAACTAATGAGAGAGCATTAGATGCATTAGAGGTAGCAGTAGACGTAGCAGTAGATCCATCTTTAGAGCCTGCATCAGAGGCAGTAGTTGCATCAGAGGTAGCAAGAGATCCATCATTAGAGCCTGCATTAGAGGCAGTAGTTGCATCAGAGGTAGCAGTTGATCATTTATTATAGCCTGCATCAGAGGCAGTAGTTGCACCAGAGGTAGCAGTTGATTCTTTAGTAGAGCCTGCATCAGAGGTAGGAGTTGGCTCAGTAGCGACAGAGTTAAGGGAAGATACCGAAGAGGCGTTTCGGGGTAATGTTGAAGGAATCATTGAACTTACAGCTACCCATGAAACAGGGGATGAGAGTGATAGTGAGAGGGAGCATGAGGAGCGCTCGAAAAGAATAGAAGATGTAAGAATTGAATCACATGATTCAAGTATTGAGAGTGGGAGTGGGGGTGAGGATGATAGTGAGTCTGAGGGGAAGGAGAGTGATGGAGATGGAGATGGGGAGAAGGCGAGTGAGAGTGATGGAGATGGGGAGGAGGAGAGTGAGAGTGTGAGTGATGGGGATGGGGAGGAGGATAGTGAGAGTGTGAGTGAGAGGGAGGGAGAGAGAGAGAGTGAGAGGGAGGAAATTGTTGCTCCCAGAAGTACGAAGGGGAAAGAGAAAGTTGTGGTGAAGGGGAAGCGGAAGGTAAAGTCGAAGGGTAAATCACATCCTTCCGCTTCTATGCCTACCGAATTCCCTGGAGGCCCCAAGAATATGGAAATTTTGAAGGGTTTTGAAACCCACGTAGCTCGATACATTTGGGAGGGACAGGTACATTTTATTGTTTCATTTATTCATAAATAAAGTAGTCAGTTTTATTAGCTTTTATCGATTTTCTAACATATATTTTTTCATTGTGTAGGATCGAGAACCACTAAAATGTATACAGCATGTCCCAAAAATTTTTGAATGGCACTTGAAGAATGAGTGCAAGAAATTCAAGGCAAGGGTGAATAATACCCCTTTGTGCCAACTGATGCAGGTGTCTTACACTCACATAAACCGTGTTTTGATTTCGGCATTCGTCGAGCGTTGGCATCCCGAGACTAATACTTTCCACCTACCATTTGGGGAGATGACCATTACGCTCGACGATGTCAAACAAATCACCGGTTTGCCTATTGTTGGAAAGGTTGTGAGGGCACCTGATATTCGAAAGGATGATGCCATTCGCTTGTTGCAGAAATATTTGGGAGTTTCACGAGATGCAGCATTGGAGGAAGTGAGGATAAATAGATGCAATTATGTGAGGATGGAGTGGTTGAGAAAAAATTTTGAGTGCCGGGCGAAGGATAGAGATTCGGATGCAATCATTGACAGGCACGTGAGGGCCTATCTACTTTACCTCCTTGGGTGTTCACTCTTCTCCGACAAGACGGGAACGAAGGTTCCAGTGACATACTTGAACCTCTTGTCGGATGTTGGAGATGTACCCAACTATGCCTGGGGCGCAGCTGCGCTAGCCTATTTGTACAGGCAGTTGGGGGTTGCTACACGGGTAGAGGTTAAACAGATTGCTGGCTATCTCACTTTAATGGAGGTACCTTCATGATTGAAAAACTCATTATCTATTTATGTTTGAATAAGTGATTATCATATGCTAACATCATTTTTTTTATATATATACAGGCCTGGATATACGAGCACTTCACTATGGAGCGGCCTACACCCGACCTAGAATACGTCAATGGCAAGCCTCGAGCAATGAAGTGGAAGCCTCGATCCTCAGTTAGCGCAGCAGATGCCCCCAATAGACTTAAATACATGAGGCAGCAAATAGATAATATCTTAAAAGAAAATGTAAGTCGAAATATAAAATTTTAGTATGTTTGAAAATATTTGCTAGTGTTCACTTATTTGACTTGTTATATTTTCTTGTATATATAGGTCATTTGGGATCCATACCGTGGCTTGCGAGATGATCATCCATTCGAGTCCATTGCATGGTATTGTGGATGTATCGCTTTCTGCGAACAGGTTGAGCCGTACCATCCAGCCCGCATTCTGAAGCAGTTTGGGTACGTGCAAACCAAACCATGGAACCACTCGCCCATCCCTCCAACAAAAGCAAAGAGAGGACCCAAAGCAAATCTATATTCTGTCGAGCACTTATTCGTGGAGCACAATTGGATGACCTGGACCCACCACTGTCTTTCCATTAGTAGCCGTGGAGAGCCGTGCGAGTCAGATAGCCCATGGATGTGTGAAGATGCGTATGAGGAGTGGTATACAGAGAGAAGCCATGTGAGGATCCATCCCACCGACTCTACCTCTACCCATCTTCCTATCCAGCGATCAGTTGGGGATTCGTACATTGATTTGGTGAATACTAAGCCATATATCTTTTTTTGTACTTATATTCGACTCAGTTTTGAAATCCATTATAAATTTAATATCTCACTAACTATTTTTTACAGAATAACCGAAGAAAGAAAGCACCGACTCTTTTACAAGAGTCTTTACAACTGGGCGAAAGACAAACATTGAATGCACTGCTAAATCGGGTGAGGATGGCAGTAAACATCCTCAGCGATGACACGAACGCGAACACGGCACAGGCATCTGCGGCAGAAATAGGTTTGCTAGGACGAGGGACAAGTAGGAGGGCCAGAGGACGAGGATCGACATCTACTGAGGGACGAGGGCGAGTTCGAAAGCAACGTGCCAGGCGAGGATAAGAGAGAGACACCATGGACAACTTAAGATGTTTATTTGAACTTTTTGTGGATGATTGTATCATATTTGACAATATGGATTTAATGGAAGATGTAAATTTGAACTTTTAGATGTAAATTTAACATATCAAATTTTTGTTGAATTGAATATGATTGTGCAAATGAGGATGTATTCCTTTTGTGTTTAAACAGGATTGAACTGTGTATATTAGGCAATGAGGGTGAAAATGAAAACCATATAAACCTTTTAAAAGTTGATATTCGGTAGGCTATCACCGAATATAAACTCATACATTCGGCAACTAAACACCGAATATAATGGCAAACATTCGGTTATTTATATTCGAATGTGGTCCCGGCCTTATATTCGGCGATAACAGACCGAATATTATGAATAGAATTCGGCAACGAGAAGCCGAATAAAAGACTTGGTATTCATATATTCAACAACTTTTGGCCGAATGTTAAAAACGATATTCGGTAAGTGGGGATTGAATGTGGTCCCGGCCTTATATTCGGCCATAACAGACCGAATATTATGAACAACATTCGGTCACTCAGGTCCGAATATAAATAGTTTAAATTTTGCCTCGGCCATGTGTTCGGTTAATACAGATTGTATGGTTACACTTATATTCAGTACCCGTGACCGAATGTAATATACTATATTCGGTACTAGGTTGCCGAATATGTCAAATTTTCAATTTCACTTTTTAACATTGCATAATAATTTGAGGTGCATACAAATATGCATATATATTGTAACTTTATTAAACACTGAGTTAAAAGACGATGATAAAATATGTAACTTATAAATATACACAAAATTTTATAATGTCCACATGTATTCATTTGACAACCATAATATGTAAATTACATATTTCCAAATAACAAAAAGTAAGGAGTAGATTGTATGTCTAAGCAACACTTAAATCAATAAATTCCTCCATTACAGCTAAGTTTTGCGGTAGGTCAAGCTCAAGAAACCTTGAAATTTGTGATGAATGACAATCGGCCCATCCTTTTGCATTGTCGAGCGCACATCTCTTCCAAGCAATTGATATAGGAGGAATTGGAGCATTCGGGTTCAATACTATCTGTACAAAGTGGTTTCCATTAATCAACGCCAATGAGACATATTTTCTATTTGCAATTGGTATCGAGTCCGATTTCAAAGGAAAACATGTCAAACATTGTTCGTTCGAAATAAAGATACAGACCACATTGTAACTAGAAGCTATGAGATGTCCCATGTCAGGAAAGCTCATCCATTTATCTCTCGGAGCATTATCCGCACTGTCCCATATCAAACGATTTCTCATCTCATCAAAATTAGCTACACTTCTAGAAAAAATCTCCTCGTAAAGAGTCTTGTTACTTTCTAGCTCGTGTAGCAAATCCTTCCGTACAATGGCCCAATCATCCGCAAACATACCCATCTATCCCGCAACTGATCGAAATCCACAATTTCCATCGGCCTTGACCCCTATCATGAAAGCAACGTGAGCAAAAATTGCTTTAGGAATAAGTTTTCCATATTTCGTAGTATCATCACTCTGTCGACAAATTGAGGACATTGGCTTCTTCACAATTGGTAGTTTAATTCTCTTTTTGGATAATGCTGCATCCATAAGCTTTTGTTTAGAATCAATCGATTCGTACTCAAACCCGGATGGATCCCGAGTGGTCGTTACATCTTCACGAACCCTCTTCTGACTACTACCATTCGGTCTACCTCTATTGGATTTCTTCACTTTTGGCTCAAGTAGAATAGTAGCGGACGGCTTCACAATTTCCTTCAGTTTTAGGTACAAATCTTGTTGTCCTTGGGGAGTCGAATCATTATACTTTTGTATGTAGATATCAATTAGTGGCCGATAATCAAACATGTCATTTCGGATATGCTCAACCACTGGAGTATAGGAAAGAGATCTCCAATATATATGAATCGAATCAATGGGAATGTGCCTTCCCTCAATCTTCCACATTGCCAACTAGGGGGCACAAGGAAACCCGTGTGTGCGAGTAAGTACGCAACGACAAACCTTTTCATCGACTCCCACAATATCAGTACGCTCCAATTCATCGACAATCAACTCCAACGCCTTATGAGATACAATGCCAACAAGCAATTTGCACTGTGGAATTCCCTGGACCTTATGATGAACCTTAAACATGCTCACTTCAAAAGATGCCTTGATTTGATTATGTTGTATAAGCATCTTGCCATGTGCAAGTTTAAAAACTTCTAGCAAGTTATTCATCGATGTCCCCAAGCGCCTCTTTAATGCCGCATGGGCGCTCTCCACTCTATTGGTTGTCGTACAACCGAAGTGCATGTAGCGATCGGTCCACGCAGTCACAAAATTATCTTTGAAGTCGTTCAACCAAGAAGACTTCAAGTACTCTAACGCCTTTGGAAATTCAGAGAACGTCTCCTCCATTCTGTTTAACTGAGAAACATATTTATCTTCATCTTCTGCATTCACTAAATCCCACCATGAACATATAAATGATGACCAATTTTCCCCCCTTTCAAATAACTTCTTGCAGTATTGTGATATGTTTCTTGAAATATGTCACCTACATAGGAAATTCTTTGCATTTGGGAAAATTTTATTGACGGCATAATCAATGCAAGCTCACGATCTGTAACAAAAACCAAAGGAGTATAAACTTCGCCAATTGCGGATGACAATTGCTTCAAAGCCCAAGAATAATAGTCATCTCGCTCCAATTCCATCAATGCAAATGCCAAAGAGTAAGTGATATCAGTTGAGGTTAACCCAACAATCTGTAGTAGCGGCATCTTGTATTTATTAGTCTTGTAGGTGCAATCCATCAAAAGAACATGAGAAAAACACTTAACAAGTTTGATGGATTCAGGATGTGCCCAAAATATGCTCGTCACTTCACTTCCGTCCTGCGAAGTTTTATGCCTCTCGAAATACCCATTCTCGGTGATCTGTTTAAAGAGTTCTTGCACTATCGTTCTTCCCCCCATATCCTATCTATTCATCTTTGACAATGCATTATAAATGGTCTTCTGTGTAGATGCATTATTGGGATCTCTTCTCTTTAACAACCGAAGAATTTCAACCGCCTTCATACCCCGGACTTCAATTCATGAACATAGTCCCACTCCGACGGGGTCAATCTACCAACATATGAGTGGCCATCAAAATTTTCTCCCATCTTGTGGTTGTGCTTGCCATCCAAAACGATCAAACCCCAAGAATCTGTGCTTAACATGACGCCCTTTAACTTGAAAAGACAGTTGCATTTTTTTGTTGCCGCTTCACGCACATCTTTCTTTCTGTTCTTGACAACCTTGATGGTCGAAACATCTTTCTTCAACTCCGGCAAATGCGATCGAAACTTGCCGCTCCGCTCACACCCATAGTACACAACCGGTGTTCTATTACCCGTATTCACTTCGGACTTCAGAGTAATAACCACCATTCGATGTTCTTTACCGATGCTTCTTACATATCAAGCTCTTCACTAGTACCGAATTCCTACAATTGTATTCAACATGATTTAGCATACTTTTTAAATATAATATATAATTCACAATATTAGGTGTCCCGATTTATCCGTTTTGTAATAAAAAACTCGGCAAGATCAACGATAGTAGGCTCTTCGTATGAGACTATTTGTAACTGTGACTGCATGATATGCAAATAAGTTAAACAAATTAATTATAGGATCTAACACATGAATTCAAAAAAAAAAAAACAAAACAATTCACATTCGGTTCTATAATACCGAATATTTCTCTTCATATTCGGTACAAAATTGCCGAATATATGATATTTTATTCGGTGGAAACATTTCGAATAAACCTATAATATTCGGCATTGAATGACCGAATGAAATAGCTTCGTATTCGGCTATACCAGGCCGAATGTGATCTCGAACACAGCTTTTTTTTTTTCAATATTCCGATCGAAATATGGTTTTTTTTCATAATACCATTATACCATAATGCTTGTAGAGTGCTACTTTTCATGTTTTGAAGAGGTTTAATCCAAATATAATGTTTACCAATAAAAACTTAAAACTAAAGTGTGTATGGTGAAAGCAAACATAAAACTAACCTCTTTAAGATGCTCTTCCATGGTATACGGGATGACGATTATCAAAAGATCGTGTAGTAGAAGAACCAAGATCGAAGCCGTACGCATCTTCTTCGGCGAGAGGTTGACGAATGCAAACAAAAACACACGTAGGGGGAAAGAAACGGTTCTTTGTTTTGTTTTGGTGTTGGGGGTAATATGGTCATTTTATAAATATTGAAATATTATGGGTTGCTTATAGTAATTCTATTATTATTGGATTGTATTTAGTAAATGGGTAATATGGTCATGTTTTTTAAATTTTTAATGTGCTGCCTTTAGTAAAAAATAAAATTGGTGAGTTGTACTTAGAAACTGGGCTGCCTTTAGTAAAACCAGTGCTGCAAATAGCCCCACCCTTATGTAAATTGCCCATTTATCTTTATGGGCATTTTGGTCATGGCAAATGCATTCAGGCTCAATGGTTACTGTCTTTATCTCTGTTAGTTTTGGATCGGTTCGTAGGCGTAATTTAGATTTTTTTTTTCTTTGGAGAATTAGTAATAAGAGAAAAAGAAAGAAAACAAAAAAATCCAACGTAGACCTAAATGAGATCCACCACAACCAAAACAATAGTTCCGTCCTGCATAGCTCTATCATCCTTCTAGTTGTTAAAAAAAATGTTAAGAGAGAGAGAGACAGATTGATTACTTGCTTGCAGCACCCCATGGGAAAATGATACAACAAGTGGCATATACAATGAATGGGGTTATACAAATATGCCCCCATGGCTTATAAGTTTTCGAAAGAAAAAGAACAAAGAAATACACAAAATTGGGATAGCAAGTACATTCACACAAATTGTATCCCATTTTAATTGATTTCCTTCCTAAGAACCTGAAACCTAGTTTTCCTTTCTTTTTTTCTTTTTCCGTTCTACTCTACAGTGATTTCTAGTATAGTGGTAAGTCTGGGTTTTTTGTATCTCCTAAGAAGCAAAGAAGAGCACACGACACTTACAGATGAAAGAGCCATGCACGCTCCAGCTGCCCATGGCGGCAACTTGATCCTTAACCAAGGAAAGAAAACCCCTGCAGCAATAGGTATTGCGATCACATTGTAGGCCATGGCAAAGACATAATTCAATCGGATACGGGAGAAGGTCTTCCTCGAGAGATCAATGGCTGTAATTACATCTTCTAAGTTATTCCTCATCAACACGTAGTCAGCAGCTTCTATGGCAATATCTGTCCCTGCCCCTATTGCCATGCCCACATCCGCAGCAGCTAGGGCAGGAGAGTCGTTGATACCATCACCCACCATCGCAACTACACTTCCATCATTTTGAAGTGAATGGATGACATCAGCTTTTCCCGCCGGCATTACTTCTGCCATAACGTCTAGAATGCCAACCTGCCCAGAAACAAACGATTTCAATTTCCAGTTAATTGAAACTGTAACAGCCTACATTACGTGGACTTGGAGTTTTCTATATAAAGAAAAACTAGGCTTGGCATTTTGTAATTCCAATCCATTCTAAAAATAGCAAATTGGACGGGTTTTCCATGTGACATCCATTAAAAAGCAGAATCCAATAAAACCAAAATTCATTAACTACACAGGCACACACAAAGGCCTATACCAGAACAATTTGAAACACTACTTTTAAGACCTGATGTATCAGATTAAAATTTGAACCCAAAAAAATTGACAATTATTGAATCTAATGTGTTACTAATTTGGATACAACTAAGTTGGGTCTAAATCAGATCCATAATGGGCCCACCAAAAACCGTGCAAGAGTTCATGAGAAACTAGAAATTAAAATTCACTCAGGAATGTCATGGTTTGCACTTAAGGATCGATCCCAGATATTGATTTTAAACTCAACTTTAGATTGGGTTCAAATCAAAACAAAATCTCAAAAACTTCATAATTTTTCCTAGATATTGGAAATTTTATTCAATGAAAAGTTAAAAAATTTTGAAATCTGTGGGGGAAAAAAAACTACTACCTGTAAAATCAAATGAAAAATCGAGACTTTTTTTTTGAAAAAATTTCTTTGACAAATTACCTGAGATTGGCTTTGGAAAAACAGTAAACAAATAAATGATTACGGACCTCCTTGGCAACAGCCTGAGCAGTCCTCCAATTATCACCCGTAACCATGATTGGTCTGACACCCATTTTTGCAAGGCCTTCTATAACAACAGCAGCTTCTCTCTTTAGTGGATCTGCTACCCCAAAAACACCAATTAGGATATTATCATGTGCAACAAGTATGCCTGTCTTTGCACTTTCTTCCAATTCTACTACAAATTTTTCTGCATCGGTTGGAATGTTAACCCCACTTTCGGTCAACAGTTTCCGATTACCAACCTGTTCAAAACACATTCTCTCCAATAAGCAACCACCAAATAAATTATGAAAGCATATTCTTTCACTTCAAACTGCATTGCCCACAAGAATCTTGTGGTAAAAAACTCACCAAAACCTGTTTTCCATCTATAGAGCACTGAACACCTCTTCCAGGCAAAGCAGAGAAGTCTGTGACATCAAGAAGCCATCCAGATAAGTTTGACTCTTTGTTATGGTTTTGGGCATCCTTGGTCGTAGAAGGCGCATCAAAGAAATGGAAATGACGGGCATATTCCAGTATCGCTTTCGCCAGTGGATGTTCACTACTAGCCTAAGCAATGGAAAGGGGAAAAAGAACCAGATTAATATTTTAAGCAATTCACATTTCTACCCCCCTGCCCCACCCACCCAAAAAAGGGGAAAAAAACAGGGTCTGTCAAGAAATGATACAACCCAGATATGATATGAGCTTCTTTTTTTGTTCTTTCTTATTTTTTGTTTTTTGAAAGAAAGTTGAAACTAGTCATGGAATTTGATTTCACCTCTGCAGAAGCAACCAATGTAAGGAACTCTCCCCGGTCCATTCCTGTGAAAACTTTTGCTGTTGTAACTGTGGCTTTTCCCTGGGTTAGGGTGCCTGTTTTATCAAATACCACATACTTAACTTTCTGAGCCCTTTCCAAAGCATCTCCTCCTTTTATCAGAACACCGTTATTAGCCCCAACCCCCGTTGCAACCATGACAGCAGTTGGTGTTGCTAAGCCAAGTGCACAGGGACATGCAATCACCACAACTGATATTGAAAACATGAGGGCAAAAACAAAGTAATTTCCATTTTCTGGTAGCCACTGTTCTGGGTAAGATCCAAGAGCTCCACCAATATACCTAGACAATCAGCATAAAAGAAATTATAAGGCAGAATTAAGATTCAAATATCCTCATTCTTATACTAACTATGTGAATATTCAAATTAAGATGTCACAAACTTACCAACCCAATAATGTCAACAACGCCATAGCAATAACTGTCGGAACAAAAATGCTCGCAATCTGTAAGTCACAAAGATAACCAAGATATAAGGTTATTACTTGCATTCATAATTCATACAAAATACCAGAGCAATCATAAATTCCAGATCATAAAGTTAAGAACGGGCATGAAAATGTGAAACCCATACAATAAGAGTGAAAGCATACAGCTGATAATCTTGAAACTTGATCATTTTAATTGTTGACTAATTTTCTTGGAAATTATTCTTCCATTTCATTTGTAGTAGAAGTTCTTTCATCTCTGCAGAGCTATTCACTATTAAGTCCTGTTTGTCTCTTTTAATCTCCCAGATTTAAGGGTACTTTTAAGACATCGTTCTACTAGAGCGGAAAAGCAGACAAAGAGCTGACCCTAAAAGTTAGCATAAGACTTGGATGGCAGAAATGTTGAATAGGCAAATAATATTTTACTCTAACAAAGGGTATAGAGTCGCTGTACTCAATATGTGTTGCTTTTCAATTGAGGTCCATGACAACAAAAACGCTTGCAGCAACTGGGATCAAACTAAGCAAGATCCTGGGACAGGCAGTTCTATATTTAAATATTAAACAATCATTGATTTAAAGAATAATATCTGCCTATGAGGATAGGCTAAAATATAAATGCACATAGGCAATTGGAAAAAGACATAATTGCATTTAATATCATACGAAACGCCAGGCCACAAGTTAGTATCCTGTTTACTCAAAATTCTGTTTGGTTAATTTGGAAGTATTTATTCTATCATTCTGCTTCTACGAGAAACCGAGGTAACTTTTGGTTCCAAAGCAAGAAAGTTAATTCGAAAAGACAAACCAAATAATGCCTAAAATGGAAAGAATAATAGCACATACATAACATAGTTAAATTTAAACTATATTACTGATACTTACAAAGTCAGCAAACTTCTGAATAGGAGCTTTGGACATCTGGGCCGTCTCAACCAAACAAATTATCTGGCTCAAGACCGTGTTAGATCCTACTTTGGTGGCTTGTATGTGAAGTACACCATGTAAATTAATTGTACCTCCAATGACTGACGAATTGACCTCCTTCAAAACAGGTGCAGATTCACCGGTTACCATACTCTCGTTAACATAACTTGAACCCCATTCAACCATACCGTCAGCAGGAAGCTTTGCGCCAGGAAGAACTTTCAATATGTCACCAGGCTGAATTAACAAAGCATCTATTTCCCTTTCTCCAATACACTTTCCACCTAGAAAGCGAATCAAATTGAACTCACTCAATTAGTCAAAGAATTTAATTTCAATTTTTGCCTCAATATTGATCCTGATAAAGATCAAAATAAAATTATAAAAATAAGGGGATTTTCCCTCAATATCCCCATAGTTTGCAAAAATTCCCTACATGAACCCATGTTTTCAGAATTTACCAAAATATTTTTTTTTTGGACCAAAATGCCCTTCACACGACATAATCCCCACCTTTACATTGAAATCCCAATTTAGTGAATAATCCCCAATCCCCCAAATTGCATATAATCCCCTATTTAGAATATAATCCCCAATTTTAGTAGTGCCAAATCACATTAATTATGCCATGATTATATCACAATATAAATCTTTAAAAAACAAATGGATTATGCACATTTTTTGGGGATTATGAACAAAAATTCTGTATTGGGGATTTTGTGTTAATTTAGGGATTATGGTTTAACATGGGGATTGGTGATCATGAATTAATTTGGGGATTATGTATGATTTAGGATATTCAGCACCTTTTTTGGATTTGACGGGACATGTAAGGTTATGATTTGATGTAAAAAAAAAAAAAAAAAAAATTTAAGAAAAAATTTGGGGGATTATTAGCAAAGTTGGGGATTGTTCAACAAAATGGGCATTGGGGATTGTTATCAAAATTGAGGATTATTCATTATTTTGGGATTTGGGGATTATGTCTTATTTGGGGGATTGGGGATTATAAATAATATTGAGGATTATATGTAAAAATTTGACACATTTCCCACAAAATTTGACCGTTCATGAGGGCAAAAATGTCCAATTAAGTGTACGGAGGTGCATGGAGGGAAATTCTCAAAACATGGGTTTATGTAAGAAATTTTTGGAAATTATGGGAATATTGAGGGAAAATTCCCTAAAAATAAATAAAAGTTCTATGCAATTTTATTGAAATATTGAAAACTAAAAGAAAAAAAATAAAATAAAATAAAATAAAAAATGATTGAAATTTGAAAATCTCATATTATTAGAAATAATGACCCCAACAATCCCTCAAATTACTTCAAGCAAAATATACCTTTGTCTTTGACAAGCAACAACGCTGTTGCCGGTGCAAGTTCCACTAATTTCTTGATAGCATCAGACGTCTTTCCTTTTGCAAGACTTTCCAAATACTTCCCCAACAATACAAAAGTTATTAGCATGGCACTTGTCTCAAAATATGTTGGAGACCAGAAACCAGTGACAGCACCATATAGGAGCGCACAAACAGAGTAGAAGTACGAAGCAGAAGTTCCCAACGCAACCAAAACATCCATGTTTGTTGAACCATTTCGAAGTGCTCTGCCAGCTGCAACGTAGAAGCGCTTCCCAATATAAAATTGAACAACACTTACCAATGCCCACTTCAACCAATCACCCATTAGGAAGGGTCCACATCGCCAGAGCAACAAAGAATACAGCAGAGGTATGCTAGGACATACTACTTGTATGAGAAAGACAGGAATCTGGATCCAACATATTGAGTGTCAATAATTTTAAAAAGACCAAGGAACTACTAGCAATTATAGGGTGTTTGGATGTGCCTTTAATGTGTTATGTGTGTGTGTGTGTAAATTTACTGAGATTCTCATATAATGTGCTCTCTTCTTGAATGGCACTTGGAAGAGGCCAGAAGGTGAGAAATATGAGTATATCTCTTTTTAAAAGAGGCTTTTCTTTTCTTTTCTTTTCAAATAGGTTTTGATGAAAAACAAGTTCTATAAAAATGGCAATGAATTTCACATGAAACAATTATTAAGAAGTTTTATTGTGAGTCATTCAAACAATGCCCTAGTGACAAAGAACGAATAATTGAGACAATGAATTAAAAATGCAATATAATGATTACCAAAGAAGTGAAAGGAAAAGGGTAAGGACCCACAATACCAAAACGAATGATGTGCACATAAAAAAGATAGTAAATAAATAATTACTCACACTGAGAAGCAGACTGGAGATGAAGAGCTGATACATATTTGAGGATTCTGCTAAATCCTTAGACGTCATTCTTGTGTAAGGGTTCCTGACATGTAATTTAAACTTCCCGTTGCTTGCTCCCTCAATCCCATCGACTAAGGATCTAGAACTGATAACTTCAGGATCAAAGAGAACATCTAGTTCTTTCGAAGTCCTGTCAATACAAAATTGTCTCACTCCTCTTAGGTTGATAAGTATGCCTTCTAAAAGCGATAAATCAAGATCACTGGATATCCCAGTAACCCCTAATATGATTTTATCCTGCTCGCCACTCTGAACAAGGGAAGCTTCAAAACCAGCATCTTCAATTGCATTGACTATATCATCCTTACCAATTCGAGTAGGATCGTACTCAACTTCCCCTAATGAAGTAGCCAACGCCACCACTGCTTTTTTGACACCAGGAAGCTTTCTCAAAATACCTTCAACAGAGTTCACACAGGCTGCGCATGTCATACCTCCAATTGTGAACTGCCCCAATAGGGTTCCATGTGGCTTTTTTCGAAATGCACTGGGTTCAGGTAGAATTTCTGCCTCAAACCCTGCATCTTCTATGGCGTTTTTTATGTCTTCATCCTGAACCAAGAAACAGTTATATTATAGTTCAATGGAATTAAAACCCCATGTTGACAGTCGAAAGTTTGTAAACAACATTAAAAAGAAAGTTTATACAATAAAGAAGGCCAAACTTAATTCTTTCTTATGTAGGACAAGGAACCTGGGCAAATCACTACCATCATATGACTCTTTACTTCTTCACATTCTTTTATTTTACCTTTTAACCACAACAAATAACAATTATATACCACTAGCCTTGTGGCCCAATGGTATCCTGCTAGCTCTCCAGTTGTGGAGTTCAAGGGAACATCTTCTCCAATAGCAGATTAAAGGGGTGGGAAAAAGCCCAGCGATGGACTAGGATAAAGGATAGACTAAGTCACTGGTATCTGCATCCTCTTTTAACCTAAAAGTCATTTATTTTCTTTTGGGTGTACCTCCTTAAAATGTCCCTTGAAGGAGCAAGATTAGAAAAAATTCCTTCCCTGATTGTCGAGCCAAGTTCTCAGAGTAAGAGTGCTGAGGAATATTTAAGAACGAGATTTGGGATTTGGTTGCTTGGAAATACCTTTTTCCAATGCAGATTTGGATTTTAGAAAAATACGGTAATTGAATTATAAACCCCTAAAGCTCTGAATTATGAACTAACAACTGAGAGATGTTATTTCAAAACCTATATTACCAATGATTTAAAGAAATTCAAATCCCAAACCCAAACCTAGGTATAAAAACACACAAGAAGGAGATTTTGAAAGATAGAATGTTTCCGGTCACTTAATTGGAGTCTCAAGTAGCTTCTTTGATAGGGTAGCATTGGGAGGAGCTGACAAGAAGATCAGCACTACTGAATATGATGATATGATACACATTTGAGCACAACTTCAATTTTTTTTTTCAAGTAGTACGAGTGCAATTTGAAAAATGTGTGTGTGTGTGTGTGTGTGTGTGTGTGTGTGTGAGAGAGAGAGAGAGAGAGAGAATTCCAAATCAAAAGCACCATCAATCAAAGCTATAAACTGAAAAGAAATTTTGGGATAGGAGAGAGAGGAAGAGAGAGGGAGAGAGAGAGAGAGGGGTTCTTATCAGAAACACAATCAATTGAAATGAATTATATAGAAAACGGGGCAGGGTGGTTAATATGCCAGTTTAAGCCCAACGCTAACCATAACTGTAATTCCTTATGTAAAACAACCTCTCCACACGCAAATATACACCACTTTAGGAATCAATTTACAAACCAGAATGAACTCCTGTTTCCATCATCTCTAAGCAACTAAAGACTAACCTTTAGTTCAAAACACAACACCTTAATCAATTCTCAAATAACACTAAACCATGATCCAATCACCATCTACCATAAAATTGAATAAAAGTAAAACAAAGTTCAAACATTACCAAAAGATACTAGGCACAGTTCAGACATCAAAACAGCTCCAAATTACAGATAATTTACACAAACCCATAACCGTAAATCAATAATTAGAACTAAATCGAACAGAACCAAGACATGATTACAAGAAGAATGAATCAAAAGAACAAAGCAAACTAATACTAAGGATTGGCTAAAACACCAAAACAGCCCCAAATTACAGATTGTTCAACAATTCACACTAACCCATAACTCAATTCACCATATATTGAAAACAAAACATAATTAGGACATGATCACATCACAAATATGTCTGTATGCATCAAAAACACTAATCAAACCAGCACTAACCTTGACCAATTTGGAATCGAAAACGACGTCGGCCCTGTTCTGAAGCAAAGCCACGGAAGCCCTCAAAACCCCATTAACACAATTGAGAGCTTCTTCGACCGAATTAGAACAGGCAGCACAGGTCATGCCCGAAACTCTCACCTGAACGCTCTTCATACCTTCCTCCAATATCTCACTTTTCTCTTCTCCTTCGTAGGCATCTAAAAGTCGTACGTCCTCCAGGTCTCCGGCCTCCTCGTCGGTGGCGACAATCCTTGCCGGTTTCCGGCCGCCGGCGGAGACTTTTGTCAGCTGCAGGTCTCTGAGACTCGGCGCCATTGGAGGACCCGAGAAGGAAAGACCCAGAAAACACGTCTAAGAAAGGGAATAATCAGACCAATATATATATATATATAGAGAGAGAGAGAGAGAGAGATGCGTGCAGAGAGATAAACAGAGGAGACTTTTCCGAGGGAGATGGTGAGACAACAATTTGTTAACTTTAAGGAGTGGGTGGGTGGGGGTGGGTAAGAGAGAGAAGGGAGGGAGAGAGAAAGATTTTTAAGGTGACAGATGTGGGCTTGGAGAAATTTGAAATCCCGAATGAGTCCTTTTGTACTTGCCGGTGTTCATAGTTTGTACTACATTACAAGATGTGGGGACAATGCCAACTTGCCATGTAAGTAACAGCTAATTACAATGATTTAAAATTCTAATAACTGTTTTTGTTAATTTTTTATTGCTTCATGATGTGGGCACTACAAGAAAAGGGAATATCACCAAACTTATTGTAAATTGGTCCTCTTTTTAAACATGTTCCTAATTTTGTTTTCTTTATTTATCAAAATGAAAATTATTTATATAAAAAAAAATTAGAAGAAAACAAATTATTATTATTATTATTTGCTAGTAGATATCATAATATATTTAACCAACTGATATTAGCCCAATTAGCCAAGCCTAATGACTCTCATCTAAAAGGTCATGGATTCAACACTTGCCTTTAGCGAGTTTGTGGTGGACTTGGATCCCATACGCCTCACAAA
Organism: Hamamelis virginiana; assembly: GCA_017140935.1. Classification (NCBI taxonomy): domain Eukaryota; kingdom Viridiplantae; phylum Streptophyta; class Magnoliopsida; order Saxifragales; family Hamamelidaceae; genus Hamamelis; species Hamamelis virginiana. The sequence continues at coordinate 662 of JAESVK010027351.1, read as the reverse complement.
TCCAACATTGCGGTCTCATAATCGACTAACAACTAATACTGATGTATACTATGTGGTAAAAAAATATATATCATAATATATTCATCAATATTAAATTTATTTGACCTTAAGCCTCTATCATCTCAAAAAGAAATATATATATATATATATATATATATATTTGGAAATGCTTCAAGAATATTTAAAATGTATAATTTTCTTTATATTTCTTACTCTTTTGGAAATTCAAAGAGAGCTTAAGGTTGTTAATCATATTAACATTCTTATCTTTCTCTGATCCTTGTGCGATCTTAGGTTTTAGGGTTGAGATTCAATAAAGGAAAAATCTCTATTTTTTTTTAGTATTTGTTACTTTTCTTCTTTTTTCTTTTTACGGTCACTAGCATTGCATCACGTGATCGAGTTGCACGTATGAAATTTGAGAATAAAATTAATGAATTAAATATAGATTGAACAATATAACTAAAATAAAATGTTCAAAGTTTTTAAAAATTTTCATTTAAAAGAATTTGAATAATCAAAACTAAATAAAAGCAACATTAATCAATAAATATAAACTCGATAGGTTACAAAATTTTCATGTTACATTTGTTGTTTTTTTAAAAAGAAAAAAAAGAAATAGAGTGTAAATCATATAATATTTAATAACTTTTGAAATTGAA
>JAESVK010027338.1:0-11068 GCA_017140935.1 Hamamelis virginiana | reverse complement strand
GAATTATAAAGGGACAACCATGCTTATGTGCAGATTTACATAAAAGAAATTTTTTTTTTATCCCTTTCTCGTCCACGTTAAATGGATATCATATTAATATTCTGTATGTATTGATATGGCATATTCAGCTCATTTTCTATGCACAGGTCAAAAGGAATAATCATGCATCCAAGAGCAAAACTTGCAGTCATATAAATATGAAATACTCTGTTGAACTTTGTGTTTGACATTATGAATCACTGCTAAACTGTTGGACAATATTCTCTAATCGACTAATTCTCTCTTCTTGTTGAAGCTATCCTTGATATTTTAGAGCTCATGGTTTTTCAGTCTTCAATCCACCCCGATATCATATATTTAGTCCCCCCCATTTCTTGCTGTTGAATTATGTGTTGGTTGGAATCAAAAGTGAACTGGTGTTTCTTTTTAAAGGGTTTAGCTCTTTTCCATATCACTTGTGTCTTTAGGAAAGCAGGGTCGAACCGCAGTTAAAACCATTATTGCTATTTATATAACAATTTCCATATATATAACTACAAAATTTACAGGGACATTTTAAGAATTTTTTTAATATAGAAATTCTTTATATATAACTACAAAAAAAAATTTTAATATAGAAATTTTTTTAATATAGAACCGCGGTTAATCATTCATCATTCTACAAATTTTTTTAATATAGAAATTCTTATCAGTTTCGTTTGATATAAAAGTTCCCTTGTTTTTTACCCACACTTTTGTTATATTTTGAATAAAAATTGTACACAAATAGTCATGACTATTCACGAATGGTCGTGACTATTCACGAACGGTTGTGCCTTTTCACGAACGATCGCGACTATTCACGAACAGTAGTGACTTTTCACGAACGGTCGCGACTATTCACGTACAGTCGTGATTGTTCTTTAGGGTTGCGTCTATTCATGGTGTCTTTACATAGAGTTGTGTCTATTCATCGTGTCCTTCCATAGAGTTGTGTCTATTCATGGTGTCCTTCCATAGAGTTGTGTCTATTCATGGTGTCTTTCTGTAGAGGCACCATTGAGTCTATAAATAGGACATGGTCTAAGCCATTTAAATCATTATTTTTTCATTGCATTTCTACGTTGTGTTTGAGAGAGAGAAAATAAGCCTTTTGGTTCGTTGGAATACTCCAATTGAAGTGCTTTCTTTGGAGTATTGAAGTCATTGTATCTTGGGAGGCAAACGTTCTGCAACTCTAAGCACCATTAGGAGGGACGAAATTTGTCTTAAGGAAAGAGTGTTTAACACTTGCCTTGACTTAAAAATTCTACAATAAGGAAGGAGTATACAAGTAAGTATTTTGCAGTTTTATTTAATTGTTCAGTTTTACAGTTTGATTAATATTACAGAATATTTGGAATAAAATTCTAACAATCTTAAGACAAAATTTTTTCTTCTTCTTTTTATTTAATCTTCTACTTTGTTTCAAAATATTCTGTGTGAGTTTTTAAAAATTCTGTTTCTACAAAATAGTTGAATTCTAGTATTTAGTATATTGTTAATTTCTGTCTATACAAGTGTTTAAAATATAATTGCATTTTTGTTTATAACAAAAATGACTAGTAATACTAGTAATACTGTCACTACTAATGTGCCAACTCAAGTAGCACATACCCCTATTCCTGCACATGGAGAGAAACCTGAAAAATTCAAGGGTGAAGATTTCAAGCGATGGCAACAGAAGATGTTGTTTTATCTCACCACTTTGAATCTTGCAAAGTTTCTCTATGAAACTGCTCATGTTCTCAATGAGGGTGAGACTGATAGGATCACTATCGCAGCAAAGGAAGCATGGAACCATTCTGATTTCTTGTGCAGGAATTACATACTTAATGGTTTGGATAATATACTATATAATGTATATTCTCCATTAAAGACTGCAAAGGAACTTTGGGACTCCTTGGATAAGAAATACAAAGCAGAAGATGCCGGATTGAAAAAATTCGTTGTAGGGAGATTCCTAGACTACAAGATGCTTGATTCAAAGACTGTCGTAAGTCAAGTTCAAGAGCTTCAAATAATTTTACATGAGATACATGCTGAAGATATGTCTTTGAGTGAATCTTTTCAAGTGGCTTCAATTATTGAAAAACTTCCACCACTTTGGAAAGATTTTAAAAATTATTTAAAGCACAAGCGAAAAGAGATGAGTCTTGAAGACTTAATCGTGAGATTAAGGATTGAAGAAGACAACCGGAATTCTGAAAAGAATAATGGTAAAAATAGTTATGAATCTAAAGCAAATGTAGTTGAACAAGTGCACAAGAATAAGAAGAGGAAGCACTTGAACCAAGGTCAGTCTCAAGGTAACAAAGGTGACAACAACAATAAGAGGGTCAAAGGCAAATGTTTTCTATGTGGCAAACAAGGGCACTTTGCAAGAGATTGTCGTCATCGAAAAAATCAAGAAAATCAACGTCAAGTTAACATGACAGAGATGGAGAAGCTTTCAGATAAAATGGAAGACATTGATATTTCTGCTGTGGTATCTGAAGTTAACTTCATAGGCAATGGAAGAGAATGGTGGGTGGATACTGGTGCTACTCGTCATATTTGTTCTGATAAGAAAATGTTTTCAGAATATCAATCTAAAGAACAAGGTGATCTCTTCATGGGTAACTCATCTACTTCCAAAGTTCAAGGAGTTGGAAAGATAATTCTGAAGATGACGTCAGGAAAAGAGCTTACTTTGAATAATGTGTTGCATGTGCTGGATATTAGGAGGAATCTTATATCAGGGTCATTGTTGAGCAAGAATGGTTTCAAGCTGGTTTTTGTGTCTGATAAATTTATTCTTACAAAGAATGAGATGTATGTAGGGAAAGGGTACTTAAATGATGGGCTATTTAAGCTAAATGTAATAACTATCTGTGGACCAGCCTCGTGGACGGGGCTTTGATGGTGTGAGTCCACATCATCACCGGGCGATGTGATTAGGGGGGTTTAGAAAACAAACAAAGGAGTCGCCACCTTATTTTTAAGGAATAAGGAAACCATAAAAACATTTTATTTTCAATAAAACCAAACTCCATTAATGGAAAAGCAGTCTACAAACCAGAGTTGGATCCGGGGGCTAGGTTACGACGTGGGAAGGTTCCAAGCTTTCACTTGTAGGCACCCACCTCGCCCTACTTAAAGGACTTCTAATTTATTTGGGCTATTTAAATTTCTTATTACAAACAATCCTAAATAATCTAAATCAACCAATAAAGTAGTGATATAAATGCAGTAATCTATATTAGTTATATTAATAAATAAATAAAAATATATACAAACAAACCCCTAAAACCTAGGACACCCTACGGGCATCCTAGGGCGGACTTGAGCCCTATTAGCGCCTACGTAACTTACTAGTATCACCTAGCAAGTATCAAAGTCCACGTAGTTCGACTACCCTAGGACTCTCCTATTGTAATCGATCACATCATCAAAGGTATTTCAACCTAATTCAAGACTCTAACTTCGAGAGTTTTTTTTATTCTTTCAAAATCATTTATTTGAAATCATTTCAAATTAAAAGATATTCATAAAATCCAAATATTCCAAAACAATTCTTATCTTTAGAATCCAATTCCAATTAAAAATCTTTTTCAAAGATTTTCAAGAAAACAAATCATATGGGAGGAATCTCATTCCAAGGTAAGAAAATCTTTAAAACATTTCAAATCTTTTGAAAATCAATTAATAATCAAATATCTCATAAAATCATATTTATTTCATAAATATTGCATTAAAAATCTTTTTATAAAATATCTCGAAGGTTGACATCTCAAATCAAATAAAACACACAAATCTGATAGCAATCTTTACAACAAAGGAAATTCCTAGGGAAGGTCAAGTGACCTTCCTAGCCTAGGGTCTCTAACTAACCCTAAAGTTAATCTAAAACCCTAACATACTAATGCAAATGCATGCTGTAATTTAAACAAATAAGCATGTAATTAATTCTAAAAATGCATGAAAATGCCCCTAAATGCACACTAATTAATCTATGTGAACCTAAGCATATTTCTAAGTTGGATTTGGCCTTAAAAGAATTTTTAGAAGTGATTTAAAGGCATAAACAAATCTGGACAGATTTGAATATGGACCTTTAATCGCTCTAAAAATCATGAAAACAAAGATTAAAAATGTGAAAATGTCCTAGCATGCTTTCTACAAGAATATACTATGAAACTACTAATAAAATCATGCAAAATATGGCTTAAAAATGTTAATTAAGCCACTTTAAAACATGTATTCGAATCTGGACAGATTTGAATACATACTTTAAGTAGCTTAAAAATCATCTTTAATCCATAATAAAATCAAATAAACACCCTAGCATACAATCTAACATGCTCGACTAATTTACCATGCAAAAACATATCAAAAACTATACAAAACCATGCTTAAACAATTAATTCAAACACAAGGGGAGGATCTTACCTTCGCACGCTCCCTCGTACACAATTTTTATATTCAATCCATTAAATCCATGTCAAGTATTCAAATAATCATAAAAAGCACAAACAAAAAGACTCAAGACTCTTTACATGTCAAAATACACATTAACGTACTCATATTACCATTAAAATCACCAATCAATTATCATGGGATTCGAATAATAACATGAATATATTAACCTTCATTCTAAACATGCTCGCATACATGAAATAATAATAACGGACTCATCCTAAACATAAATCATAACAAAAACTAACCCTAACATGCATACACACATAAAATCACAAGAAACTAACCCTAACATGCATATACACATAAAATCACAAGAAACTAACCCTAACATGCATACATACATAAACTCACAATAGAACTCACTAATCCTAAACATGCATATTAACAAGTCTAATCCTACTCATGCATACATACATAAAATCATAATAAAACTATTTCTAATCATGCATACGTACATAAAATAACAAGAAAACTAACCCTACATGCATACTCACATAGAATAATGATAGAAAATAATAAACCCTAGGCGTACATACTAACATGATATAACAACAAAGTTAGACCTAATCATGCATACTCATACGAAATCAAAAAAAACAAAACTAATCCTAGCATGCATACTTACATAAAACCCTAACTAAGTTAACCCTAATCACATTTAATCACATAAAACAATAATATACCTAACCCTAACATGCATATGACATGAAATAATGAATAAAACTAAATCCTATCATATTAAACATACTCATAGTAGAAAGAAAAGAGAAGAGAGAATTCATATCATATGAAAATCAAGAGGACTTACAACATAGCCTCATCAATTTACACAAGAAATCATGAAGAAATGAAGGTCAAGGTTAAGGGTTTACCCTTCGATCTCCTTCTTAGCTAGCCTCCTCCAAGCCCTTAGCCTTTTCTTCTTACTCCTTCAATGGTGTAAGAGTGAAGAGCCTCAAAAATCTGTAGCCTCCTCTTCTAAAAACCCTAGAAATCTCTCCTTTCTCTCTTGAACCTCTATAGTGCAGTATATATAGAGCTAGGGTTCAAAACCCTTGAATGGTTAGGATTAATCCCTTTAAAAAACAATCCTAAGGCTTAGAATGAGTCTCTCTAGGGTTTGAAAGCTGAAACCCTTCGCATTTATGCCAAAAAAATCAAATCAAATCGGCCAAAATAAGTCAAATTCTCAAAAATGGCAAAATTGGCTCGAGTAAGCTGGTGGCCGTCCTAGGCATGGACGGTTGGCCGTCCTAGCTGGAAGGTTGGCCGTCCTAGCTAGGACGGTCACCATGCTGATTTTCCAAAAATTGTTCCCCAAATTTAGGGTTTTCGAATTTTGGCCATATTTTGGTCAAATTTGATCCAAATCCGATGGTTCAGGGCTCAAAACGACCGTGCTTTGATCCTCCACACTTTTAGAATGTTTTTGGGTTAAAATAAATTGACCATGGTCAAGGGTTTTAGCAAAAAGCTAGCCAATTGACCCGGTTGTGCCAAAATTGGTCATATGACCATTCTCTGTTTTGTAAAATTGATCAATTAGGCTTGCACCACTTCTAAAAACATGGTTTCAACATGAAATTGGTACTTAACAACATGTTTTGAAAATCTTTTGTTTTGGTGAAAACGACCAATTCACGGTCAATTTGATCGAAACCCTAATTCAGCTCATCCTTACCCGTGGGATCGATTTTGGGAGAATCCATCCCAACCATTCAAAGGCTCAATTGACACACCAAATACACTCCCCACATCCATATAAACCTCATGAAACAATCCGTTTCGAATTCGGAGGTCATTCGGAAATTATACGAGAAAAGGACGAAAATGCCCTTCAAGTCGCAAAAACCCTAATTACCTATCGAGCTCTCATCAGAATGCCATGAAAATTTACAGGGATGTTCTAAAACACCTTAAAAGTCAAATGCAATACAAATGGGTTGATTCCAATCCGAATGTACACATGAAATAATGAAATGTCCTTTTCCTCAGCAAAGGGCAATTTGGTCAATTTGGTCTTTACAAGGCCAATTCCTCACCCAATAATCAGCTATTCTAGTTGATCATTTGCATGGACATATGGTAGAAATAAATGGTAAAAATGGGGTGTCCACAGAAGCCCCTCGTTGGTGTTTCATGGCTTCGCCATGTAATACCAACGAAACAAGATGGCATCCCATTTTTGCCGCAACAAAAGAGGGATGATTCAACCAACATCTCACGAACATTGAGATTTATTTCCTGAACAAATCCAGAATGGAAATAACTTTTGGAAGTCACACTTCCGATTACTTCAAAAATCAATCACACCAACAAACCATAAAACAAACATTTATGTGATATCTCACTCACATAAGCATACACAAATCATTATTTTATGTGATACTTCTCTCACATAAACACATACAAGCCATCATTTTGTGTGATACTTCTCTCACATAAAATAGTTCAGACTCATTATTTCTATGGTACACCTCCGATAAGAAATATTATTTATATAGTACTTCTCCTATATAAATATTTTCAAACCATTATTTTATGCTTCACATAAAACAATCCAAACTCATTGTTCATATGGTACATCTCCCATATGAACATATTACCAATTATATGGTACATCTCCCATATAAGCATTATTCTATGTCTCACATAAAATAATCTCAAATCATTCAAAATGTCATTTCATGCTTCACATAAAATAACTCAAGTTCATCGTTCACATGGTACATCTCCCATGTGAACCTATCATCAATTATATGGTACTTCTCCCATATAACCCATTATTTTATGTTTCACATAAAATAATCTCACATCACTATTTCATGTCTCACATGAAATATTTCAAACACATTATTTTATGTTTCACATAAAACAAATCAAATCCATCACTTTATATGGTACATCTCCCATATAAGCCTCTAAAATCAACTCTTTTCATGGTACATCTCCCATATAAAGATCATTATTTTATATTTCATATAAAATAATCTCACATCACTATTATAAAACAATTCAAATTCATTGTTCATATGGTACATCTCCCATATGAACAAATTATCAATTATATGGTACATCTCCCATATAAATCATTATTTTATGTCTCACATAAAATAATTACACCTCATCATTTTATGTTTCACATAAAATAATTACAAACAATTCAAAGTGTTATTTCATGCTTCACATAAAATAACTCAAATTCATAGTTTACATGGTACATCTCCCATGTGAACATATCATCAATTATATGGTACTTCTCCCATATAAGCCTTTATTTTATGTCTCACATAAAATAATCACACCTCATCATTTTATGTTTCACATAAAACAATTACAAACAATTTCAAAATGTTATTTCATGCTTCACATAAAATAACTCAAATTTATCGTTCATATGGTACATCTCCCATATGAACATATCATCAATTATATGGTACTTCTCCCATATAAATACTTTCAAAAAATCATTTATATGGTACGTCTCCCATATAAATACTCAAAATCATCACTTAAGAGTGATTTATGCAAGAATGAATTAAATTTCCAAGAAAATTCAATCAAAATCAAGAAAATTGAGAAAAATCAAATTGAGAACACTGGTGGCCGTCCTAGCCTGGACGGCTAGCCGTCCTGGGCTAGACGGTTGGCCGTCCTAGCTAGGACGGTCACCATGTGTTGACCCGAAAATTTTTTTGTTTTTAAAGCCCCTCATGCTCATGTGCACTCTTGTGCTCATTCTAAACCACCTCCAAGCTTGGTTTTGCTCCAAAACCCTAGCTTTTGATCTTCAATTCATACATACTCAACCAAATCTTTGGTTTGCATTCTTAGCAACATAAAATCACCCTCATCTCCTCAAGTTCTTCTAATTGTCTTCATTTGGTGTGAACCTCTCCATTTCTCACATACTCCATTCTCTTCAAAAATGGATCAATTACCTCCACCTTACTTAAAATATCCGTTCTTGGAAGTCAAGGCTAGATACAAGGCACCCTCATATGGAGATTCCCATCCATCATCTCTACTCTTGGAGCCTAGAACACATCTTTCATATATTCACTCCAAAGACAATGTAAGTTAAATTTCCTTAATAACTCTTGATTCATATGCAATTGGTTGAATTGAAATGCTTGTTTGCATGTTGATTGTTGATTTTCATATCATTGTAACCTTTGGGAAAAGCATGAGAGCCCCATTCCATAGCTTCACAAGCTTGTGAATGGTGCACACCAAGTGTTTGATGAAATGTCTCAATGAAGTAAGCTTTGATTTTTCAAATCAAACATATCCTAATCATGTTTCAATGATTTTTGTAGGATTTTAGAAAGTATTTGCCATGATCAATCTTCTTTGAAAATATCATTTTGAAAATATGCATATCACATGTTTGATAAAATGCCTCAATGACACCATTATCCATTTTCTTCTTTACAAGCCATTTCATGTCAAGTAAAGTATCTCAAAAATTTTCTATGATGTTTAATTTGATTAAAACACCATCAATTTTGAATTTGAAACATTTTGGATTTTGGTGACACCACCCATGCCTTTGATAATAAATTGTGTCATACAATATGCATACATCTTTTTTGTAAAAGCCTTTTGAAAATGTATTGATCATTTTGGTTCATTCAAAGCATAAATTTTACTTCATTTCATGATATGTAAATCAATAGTCATGCTTGCATTGCATTTGAATCAAAGTTCCTTTAGAAATAACAACGTTTGCTTTGATGTGAATATAATCTCAAATGTGTTTATGCAGTCCAATTTCGAAATCCGTACCAGATACTCCTTGGGTAAACTCATCAAATGGTGGGAATTAATGGAAACACGCCAACCCCAAGCTAAGGCCATTGTTGAGCAAGCGGGCTTTAAGTTCTTCTTGGATTCTCTCTGGCTCGACAACATGGATCGAATGGCCATGATTGCTCTTTCTGAACTCTGGTGGGACACCACCAACACCTTCCACTTCGGGTTTGGGGAAATGACTATGACCCCATTTGACTTCACTATGATTACAGGACTTCATATTGGGGGCCAACCACTCGCTTTTTATGACGAAGCTCACACTGATGAAGAATACTTGTACAACCTTTTGGGCGTTGAAAATGTTCCTCTGACAAAAAGAGGAGTCAGGCGCTCTTGGCTCTATAATCACTTTAGCATTCAGAGTGAAGAGGAGGGAGGGGAACCCGAGGATATTGCCCGTGCATTCATTTTATATCTGCTCTCATGCACTCTCTTTGCAGGTACACAGGACATAGCCCCTCTAGGTTTTTTGAAGAGTTTGGAGATTACGGATAATATTCATCTGTATGACTGGGGCGGAGCTGCATTAGCGACTATGTATCGCTCCATGTGTGACAAATCACGAGATGCTGCTCAAGACTTCGGCGGCTTAGCTTTCATATGGCAGGTACTGATATCTGATGTCTTTAAATAAACTCTCTCTAAATCTTTGTCAATTTCTTGATCTTTCTCTCATGCAGGTATGGGCATTCATCTACTTGGATCTTGGTTGTCCTCTCTTGAAAGAGGGGGTTAACCAATGGCCATTTTTAGCCCGCTTTGATCCATGCCACAGGAAACACTCCAATTTCCATAGGTATGATTATGCTGCTGCCAAAGCTATCCTTGCCGGTCTCACTGCAGAACAGGTAAAATCCCAAACCACTGTCTTTCTCTTAAATCTTCTAAATTCAACTCTCATACTCTTCATAATCTTCAGGTGAACTGGGACCCATGGGGTACTTGGAGGACTACTTTGGCTCCCCCTCACATGCATAGTGTACTCCTAGCACATAGGCGAATTTTGTTTGAGGGGCCTGCTGGCAGGTACTGGTACTTGGGTGAAAGAGTCTGTCGCCAAGTCTATGGAAACATGGATGCAGCTAGAGTGCCTTTTCTGCCTCCTGCAAATATGCGCCATATTGATAAACTGAAGGGCGAGGCCCTGTTAGAGTCTAAGAGAGGAGTGGATCTTTCTGCCTTCCTATTCTCTGATGCGAGCTACGAGGTCTTCTGTCAACAATTCTTGATGCGCCCCTTGGCGACTGGAGAACCTCCTCAAAGGGTATGTAAATATAACACTTTCTTTCATCCCTGTAAATGCAATCACAAAACTTCATCTTTATGTCCACAGAGTCGCCGTTCCCGGGGTCAAAGCTCTAGAGCTGCTGTTAGTGATGATGATCAAGAAACAAATAGGCCTCCTGCCTTGCAGCCTGCAGATTGGAACATAGAACTAATAGTTGAAGACAATTTCGTGACTTCTACTATTTCAAGACCTTCAGTCGATAAAGGATATCACATAGACCCATCTTACGAACAGGTGAACCTCCCACTGAATCAAACAACTGCACACACATTCCCACTGATACATTGACATCGTTCATTTCTGACAGGTCCCTCGAGAGTATTGCCAGGATTACATTGATCTTACTACTGCCATGAGGCGTGACCTTCGCAGGATGAGCTTGAGGACTTCCGCTCTCACTCGTCAACAGGTAACTTCAAATCACATTCTCAAATTCATCTTCCTTCCCTTTTCACAAACTGATCAAACTGTGAACACCGTTTCAGG
>JAESVK010027334.1:0-11110 GCA_017140935.1 Hamamelis virginiana | reverse complement strand
CGGGTTTAATGATTCAAATGGGTTATAACCCGGTGCCAAGTGTGACCCGTTTACCAAATATCCAAAAAACAGTGCTACAGATCCCATTTTCTTCCATCGCACGAGCAGTAAAAACGTGGTGAGGAAGAAAGAGGAGAAACGGGAGAGAGAAAGATGAAGCTTTGCTGCCATTGAAGCTGCGCGGTTCTCACAGCCGAGAACAAGACTGAATACCCCACAGTCTTTCATCGCACGAGCAGCAGCAGCAGCCCCATTCTCTCCCTTCGCACGAGCAGCAGCAGCAGCGTGGTGAGGAAGAAAGAGGAGAAACGGGAGAGAGAGAGAAAAAGAAAGGGAGAGAAGCTTTGCTGCCATTAAACCCTTGCTGCCATTGAAGCCATCTCGCCATCTCGCGCGGATCTCACAGGTTAGGAATGTAAAAATTAAATTTTTTGCAATTTTTTTTTCTAAAAATCAATATTTGGGGATTTTTAAATGATTTGAATGGAGGTTTGATTAATGTTCTTAGAAATGAGGAGTCATGCATCTAGGGTTTGTTTTGGGAAAAAATGTAAGAAATTGGGTTAGGATTTGAAAGAAGGTTTAACTCTGAAATCTGAGGTATGTTAGTGTTTGGGTGCCTAGAACAATGGGGAAAGTTTGAAAAATTTTTTTTCTTCCTAACAGTCGGCTGCTAGCCTTTATCAGTCGACTGTTAGGATGGGCTTCGAAATATTCAAAAACACAGCCTCTGTCGGTCGACTGATAAAGGCTAACAGTCGACTGTTAGGATTTTTTTTTTTTTTTTTATTGATTCCATTGATTCCATTGGACTTATAATTTAAATAGCTATATATGGTATCAAATGTAATTGGGCACAGTAGCATGCTACGATTCTACTTGTTTTGACTCTAGTATAGTACTCTCTGTTAGCATATATAGAATATATATATGCTATCAAATGTAATTGGAATTGTTTACAATGACACTTCACTTTCACTATGAGAGGTGCATGGTAGCTAGCTTGTTGATACTTGGTATTGTGGTTTCTGTAATGCTGCTGCTGCTTCTTTTTTTGCCTATTTCTCTTTTTTGATAACATTTGTTTTATACAAAACCAACAATCTCACCTTCTGGAATCGGTGAACATTTGTTTTATACAAAACCAACAATCTCATGCATCCTTAAAATTTGATCTCATACCACAATACCAACAATCTCATGACTGATAACATTTTGTTCTATAAAAAACCAACAATCTCATGCATTAGGTTTAGTGGTTCATAATGTTGTGGTTGTTGGACGTAGAGCAATATGGAACCTTGGGATTTTTTTTTTTGTTAAGATATATTAATGACTAATGTTTCTGTCACTCTGTCAGTTTCATGGTTGTTGAAGGTAGAGGAACATTGAACATCAGTTTCAGAGAGATTTTAACTAATTCATCAACTTGCCTATTTCCTTGCTCGTTTGGTTTAATTTTCAGGGAAGAAAATGTTGATGACCTTAGGGTGAGAGGTGAGACTCAAAAGGTCAACTTAGAATTCGTTTATCTTCTAGGGATTTACCAAATTATGAGACTAGGTTTGATTCATTGTACTGGAACATGGTCAAATAGTTCAACTTAGTACATCTCAGGTTTTCTTTGTTTTAACTCTGCCTGTAAGCTCCAGCTATGTCATAAAATGTTTACATTACTGACAATTTATCACTGTTCTCTTTTTAAAATATTTTTATTCATCCTAATACGGTATTACATATAAATATTTAACTTTAAAGGCTTTCACCTAATGCCTTGAGTCTTACGCCGTAGAAAGCATTACCTGATGCTTTTGCCTTTTAAAACAATGGTTTTTACAAATGTTGGGTGTAGCTTTATAATTTAAGATATTAGTGTACATTAAGACTTTGTAGTATATTCTTACAATGTTAAGAGTGTTCATACTTGCATAATGTAAACTCCAGAGACAAAGTTTATGCTCAATGCTAATGCACTACCAAATATACATAAAAGTTGACTGTCCAAAATTATCTGGGGAAGCTTTTTTCTCTATACTATTTTAATTTTAAAATAGTATCAGAATTTAAACTCATTGCTGTAGAGCTTGTCTGAGTTAAGGTTTACTAGCAAAGCTCTCGGTGGTTCTGTTTTCAAGTTTCTGAATATCTTTCTACACTGAAGCTTTTTGTTCTGTTTATATAGTCAATATTTTGTCGGTCCTTCACCACTTTTGCTGTCTTTATTTTTTTCATGTCTATCTCACAAGAAGTCTGATTCATATGGTCTCCTCTTACTTCTTCCATTTCTCTCAAAGAATATACATGGCATAACATTTTCCTCTACTTATATTAAACATTTCTTCCTTATTCATTAGTGAAATTTTACCCTGCAATCTTGATTGGATTAGGTTGTGCACTTCTGCTATATGGCTCCACCAAGAGCATCTTCGTCAAATGCAAAATTAAAAAAAAAAATGGTGATGATTCTTGTTCAAAGCGGAGGAAGCAATGTGGATGGGACACAAATGAATTTGTGTATGAGGATGCTGCTGCAAAACATGAAGGAGAAATTGTATATCGTTCTATGGTGCATGGTAAACCCGCTCCTAAACACTTTATAGCGAGTTGTATTCCCATGTTACATGAGAAACTAACTCGTATAAGTTGGTTGGATTTCTTGGCCATTAGGGAACACACATACCCCATTTTGGTGCAGTTTTTTTATGCCAATCTATTTGTCGACTTAGATAAGTCTTGCATCACTTCTAAAGTTAGGGGCTCAGATATTATCCTATTTTTCTCGGATATTGCAAAACTGTTACAACTTCCAAGGGGCAAGTTCAAAATTTTTGAATCTAAAACTTGGCCTAAGCACGAGACATTTGATGTCATGGCAGCACTGAAACTTATCTTTGCACATGATAACTTCTCTGGACCATTTCGTCCCAAGGCATCCCAACTCAATTTCGAATCCAGACTGATGCACCATTTCATCACATACAATATCATTCCTAGAGCGGGTAGTCGTGATGATGTGTCCTATATGGATGTGTTTTTACTTTGGGCAGTTCACACTGGTTTACCTATTGATATTCCATACATAATTGCCCGCAACATGATACTCAGCATGAAAAAGACTTCTAGTGCTCTTCCCTATTGTGCTTTAATCACACTTGCATTGAAGAGTTTCTGTGTCAAACTTGAAAATGAAAAATCCAAACCTCCGAATGAATCTTACTCTGAAACTTTATTGCTTCGCATGGGATGTGAAATGCATGGTAAGAAATGGGTGAAGAAAGGTGTAGCCGAACATGCATCTACGCGACCTTCCACTTCATTGAGCGGGTCTACTCTAAAACCACTCCCAAGTGAGGAGGAAACCCCTACACATATTAAAGACATTTTATCTGTGTTGTTGAAGCGTATTGACTCAATTGATTCTAATGTATAAGCTGTACGGAGAGACTTACAAAAAATCAAACAACACCTACGCATTACAGATGATCCATCTGAGGAACAAGCAATGGATGCTAATGAAGATGATGACGAGCGACCAATACATTTTGCGTACATTTCAAACTGTTTGTCCATGTTTGGTGTATTTTTTTGGATGTTTTTTTGTATGTAAAAGGAATTTTGTTCGGTTTCCCTATTGATGGTAACGAAAGTGTAAAATGAAACTACTTTATTTGGTCTATATTTATTTTGACTGGTTTATATGCTGTTAACACATATGTTGGTTTATAATTTTTTTTTTAAATTATTGTGAATCTGTTACTGTGCTTATATAACACATATTTGGCTCATATTATCAGACAATGACATCCCAAGGCAGTGCTACCCATTCAGCGAATTTATGGCCCGCGAGGGTTTGTGATTGCGGGTTTAAGCGACAATGTGACATACGAACATCTAAAAGCCAGAATAATCCAGGAAGATTGTACTTCGCTTCAACTTGTAACAATGGTAAATGTACTGGATTCGTTGAATGGGTTGACAAATTTGTGGACCGTATGCAGCACAGGGATTCTCCACGGTATAAGGTTGATGGACCAACAGGACACGAAGCATCTATGGAGTTCTATAATGATGCTCGATGGGTTCAATTGCATGAAGAATAGCGTCTGTTCAAGCAAACACAGCGATGGCACTCATTAATTTTACTATTTTTGGTGGTTGTTGTATTGGGGTTATTATTTACAAAATAACGTGCCTGTATTTAATCTTGGATATATCTCCAGTTTAGCATTTTGTGGTTAGACCGAATTAAATTCTTGAAACATGGAAATTTACATTCTTGTTTTGGTTATGTTTACTTGATAATCTGGCACATTAAAGCATGCTAGGGGATATTCTTGTCTTTTGAATGGACATATAAGCAATTTCGAAACCATGATCTAGGTAGTATGGTTAGGCTATTCCAATGGTCTGTTTTTTTTTTTGGGTGCACTGGTTGCCGAACATGCAGGTTTGAGAGAGATTGCCATTTGCATGTGCTAACACACAATTTGCAGAGGCTGTAGGCAAGTTAAATAGTTATTGATTAGAGCTTCTCAACATGGATAGACTTGTCAATCCAAATCTATTTTTTAGATTAATAAGATGCAAAAACAGGTTCTCCAACAGTGGATGCATTTGCCCATCCAAAATGTATATAATGCGAAATTTGATTCAGATTTAGATCAACTTGTGGATGGATTAATTTTCCTCCAAGACACACAAAAATGCATGAAAACTTGTCCTCGAATCAAGGGAAATAAAAATAGAGAAAGAGCAAAAAAAATGAACAGTCCACCATTGGAGTACTTCTTGCCAAATGGCTATCCATTGTTATTAAGGCATGAAGAAAACATCCAGATTGTAGAGCATAAGTCATCTGTAATAAAAATTAATTTTTGCTATGCCTGTGGTAGTGATAAATAAAAGAGAACACATTGCAGGAAGCTTTCTGTTGAAATTAAAAGTTTCACCTTCGTACTTTCCTAACAGATAAGTGGACTGATCATGAAATGAACCATAATCCATAAAAAAACCATTCAACAGTCATTACAAATCATTCATGCAGGAAATGGGCTATAGAAAGTCACTTTTTTTCTTGAAGTCTGCTGTGACAAATCAGGTTCATGCAACAGTTAAAATTTCAATAAGAATGGAAAATAGTTTCAATCAGAAAGCACAGAAAGGCACATTTAGGTTTTACGACAGGCCATCACATATTGCACCAGTGAGTGTCCAAAAAATTAACTAAAGAGGCATATGAAACGTCTAATGGATATGGAATGATCCATTTTGGTTTTCATAACTTTTGAAGGTGCAAATTCATCCCCTTGAATATGTATCTATCATCAAAATACACCCATCACACTAATAATAATAATACAAAGCTGAAACATAATTTCATGAAAGCCAAAAGATGATCATCCAAGCACTAGCAAAAGACACTATTTCTAAATGTAAAAATGATTCAATCACATGACCTATAGAAAGGAATGATTTAACCACATTCGAATGCAGCATAAGAAATCATCCCAAATTGCAAGCTCATGATGCCCATCTGAGTTTATCCAGAAGATGGTGCACAACAGTAATAATAGAAGACATATTTTTTAAAAGTATACACCAAATAGTTCTGCATTCTATCGCCAATCTCTCACTTTGCTTCTGCCAGTCTTGCAAGTATCAAATCGGGACTCGATGTCTTATTGATGCTGCAAAAGGCCAGATTATTACATCAAACACCATTGAAAAGTTCCCATTTTCGTTTCCTTACAATGTGAACACTGAACAATATAACAGTTGGCCTTATCAGACACAAAGCCTCACTCAAGATGCAAGACACAAAAACAAAAGGAAGTAGAGATGAAATAAGACTCACCAGAGAAGACAGTCCCCGCTGATTGCCAACTTTTTGGAGATCCATTCTGGAACTAGTTCTTGCAACAATGTAAGCTGCTCTTCAACTTCTCATGTGAAAACAAAGCAAGAGGATTTAGCTTGCATGAAGCTTCCATAATATAGAAAGTGATCTCCCAACTGATAAGAATTAATGCATACTTCTATCAATGACATCACAATGACTTGTAATTATCTTGTGAATGAGATCCTCTTTTGTGATAACAGAACGCTTAATCGACTGAAATGGCAAATGAGTCATGTTGAAGAGCTTAGGTAGGCGGGCAATTAACTCTCGCCGCCTCTTTAGTTGAGAGATGACTGGATCCCGCTCTTCTATTGCCTTTCTTTCTTTCTCTTGTATCTGCAAAGAGGCAATATTGTTACTTCATGACAGGGAATCAAGCAATCCAAGTAATTACAATCCTTCAGTTGTACTCTCCTACAAGATGCAAAGAGACAGACATCAACAACTAAATCTTTCTCTATACAATTAACACTAAAGTTGTTTTGGTACTACAAAATAGCAAATCCAGAGAATGGTTCCAGAGAACTCTTACTACTTATCTTGAGCTCACAAAGAAAGATTTATCCTTGTTTCCTATATTTATCCTTGTTTCCTCGTCCATACAACATCCATACAATATCATTAAGTCCCCCAAATATAATAGGACAATTATACAATACTACATGTCACATCTGGCATCATTGAGCTCCTAAACCTGATTTTATTATCTATCAAAACAAGATATATATCTATTATCTAAGTGAATCACTCCACAACAGATCAAATTTCATCAGCAACTCAAGTGTTGAAAGATAAAGACATGCTCTAAAAAGTATTGAAGCAAATGGAATTCATGATGGACTTACCGATTGCAAAAGATTCTCAGGAAGAATATCAAAAATATCACTGTCAATCGAAGAGAAATGGACATGCAATTTAGCATGAGAAACTACTCCTTCAAAAACCTTTCTTAAGTTTCTTAGGCGAATAAATTTCCATTTCTTCTTCAAAAGATACCTGCAAATTTTCAACCAAAACAACAAAACATGCTACAGCTACGGTTGTTTCAATCCATCATATCCATTTAAAGACATTACCCATCCATTACGCAAAAAATTAAATCACAACTGTTCAAGTTCATTACATTACAAATTAAAAGCACATAACAGTTTTAATTAATAAAACACATCGAAGATCATTTTGGACAAATCATATCCCATTCCAAGCTTGGCATTGCTTTCAATTCCCCAGGATGAGACAACTTTGCAATGTAGCATTACCTATGTGGATTTCCTATGTTGGTGGAGAAATGGTCAGTTGAACTATGTGGAGTTCCAATGTTGGTGCTTGGCGAACCCCTAACAGTAATAGGTTAAATAAAGTCACATACAAGATCTATTAAAAAGAATTGTAACATCATCATAATTAGATTTAATGTATAATATAATAAATGCATAATAAAAGGTTACCTATTAGTCAATACTGGACAGTTCCTCTTGTCATGTGATTGCCCATATTTTTCGCACCCATTACATCACCTATTGGGATCTTTGGCCATTGACTTTTCTTTACCTCCCTTGACTCTACTACCACAGCCCTTCGCCCTAACTTTCTTAGGCTCGTTATATGCAACCGAATGAGTAGTGTTACTTAGGGCGGACTTTGAAATATCAACAACTTTGGTATATGGGATTGCCTTTACTGCACCATGATCAAGCAATAATAGTTCTTTAAGCTTTTCATATCTCTCTTCACATAAAACAACATTGTCAACTACATTCTTGAAAATTTGGTATAAGTCATTGCGCCTCAACAAGATAGCTGAAGTAGACGAGTCCTGAATTTCCACCCCATCATCAATACAAGACGTACCTAACTTTGCTGCCTTTGTCCACCTCTTGACTATGTATTTCTCTGGTAAGGTTAACACCTGTTTCCTTGTGAAGAAGGCCACCATGTGTCTGCAAGGTATTCATTACCACTCAAATTTTTTACAGCTACATTTAACCACATCAATAGACTTATCCTCCACCAATCGCCGCATCCTCTCCTCGCCACTTGCATGTGTTACTTCAAAAGCAGTACTGATATGATCATCACTTGTAACAGTTAATATGAAGAGCACACTTTCTAACAACTCATTTTGGAATTTCCTAAAAATTGTGCGGGTATAGATACCCGCCATTTGTGACTCCATGAGCATCCTCGTCTTAAGTATAGGCTGTTCATCGATGTCAACATGGTCGGCAGTTAACTCTTGATATCGTTGCTTCGCAAGTGCCCTATCGAAGCATGTGACAAAATCCATTAAAGAATTCTTTTGGTTGAAATATCTTTTGAAAAAAGAATGAGAACTTTCAGCTCGTTGACTACTAGACATTCCATCTGAAAAAATATGCTTAACATATGCCGGAATCCATTTTTCACGTAGCCCAAACATTACTGCCAACCATCCATTCCCTTGCAACTGACTTTCCTCAATTATAGCATCCCACCGAGTATTAAACTCATATTCTGTCTCCGAGTCCCAAATGCATATTTTAAATTAAGGATAAAAATCCATATATGTTTTTGCATGGATCTTTTCTGAAAACTTTTTCAAAATGTGCCAAATGCAGTACCTATGAAAAGTGTTAGGAAGCACTTGGGCAATTGCTTTGGTCATTGCTGGGTCTTGGTCAGTTATTATCATTTTAGGAGGACCAGCTGGCATAGCTTTCAACCATTGCTCAAACAGCCAAATAAATGAATCAGTGGTCTCATCGCCTAGGAATGCAGCGCCCAGCAGGATGGTTTGACCATGATTGTTGACCCCAAGCAATGGTGCAAATATCATACTGTACTTGTTGGTTTCATATGTTGTATCAAACACAACAACATCACCGAAAGCTTTATACGCCCTTCTAGATGTAGCATCCGCCCAAAAACAATGAGTTAGACAGTTATCATTGTCGGACTCAATTGTAAAAGTAAATGCAGGATTTTTTTCTTGTTCTGAAATAAAATAATCATAAAGCATCTCCGCATCATGACCATCAAGTACTTTTCTCAAATCTCTCTTCGCATTTCTAATATCCCTCTCAGTGCATCCGATGTTCTGTAACCCACCTGCCTGTAACTCCAGAATACTCATTTGTTGATGGGTAGGGATGTTTGCAGTAGCAAGCTGTTGCGTGAGACACTTCTGAGCGTCTGAAACTTTACGATGAGACCTCAGAAAATGTACTTTTTTAGGGGTGGCAAGTGGGTGTGTGTGCTCTTCAATGAATTGTGAAACTTTGTATTTGGAACTTGATTTGTCCAAAACAACACAAAGTTTTGCCTTACATTCCTCCCGAGAAAGCCCACGCACCCTTTTCGGATCAGTAATGGGTTTTATCCTTTTCACTCCTTCTTTATAACACACATAAACCTTCCTCCTAATTTGATTATCCCCACCCTTATGACTAGAGCCAATACGAACACTGAACCCACCCTCTCTCGCATAGTTATTATAAAATTCAAACACTTCGTCCAAATAAGAAAATTCTTGGCCAACCGTAGGTCTATGACCATGCATGACTTGAGGGATGTAATGCATGTCGGAATTTGTTGAAGAAGACTCTTCAGGTTGCTCAGTATTTGGCCCTTCATAATTACCCTCATCTAAGTTATATGGCACGTCATCCATATCATCCATTTACTGTATAAGGTTAAAAATTACGAATTACTCAACAATATTCAAAGACAATAAGAAAGAGCGAATTGTTTAATATGGATTGGTCATATAATTATACAATAAACACATCTATAAGAGCGTTTCAATACAAAAAAAATGGGACTATATTATAACAAGTGAAGGAAAAGCATGGTTAGAGGTTCAGCATGCCAACTTCACTAAATGTTAAATGTGTCTTCACAATTATTTAATAATGTTAAATGTTTCATTTGAGAAAAATAAATGCAAATAAATAAGCATAAAAAATTACGACTTTAATAAGAATATAAGTAAACATATTATTATAAAGACCTACACGCATAATTCCTTTTAAACAAATTACTTTAGGCAATGCAAAGTACTTTTTTTTCACACATAAATAAGCATCTTGAACTAAATATTACATGCATAGTAGCAACTTTCATCCCAAAATATATATGTATATATAATATGAAAAGAAAAAAGTGGAAGCCACTACCCCAACTAATCCCAATGTGAATCCACATTTGTTATGAAGGGCAAAAGGATTTCTTGCTGAGTCATGTCATTCAAAGTGATTTAACCGTAAGTAAGCAAAATAAACATATGAGAACTACAGTATTAGCTTTAGGCACTAAGCATAACCATACCCTAAATATTCCACAAACAGTTTGCCTAATTATAGATATGTCATTTCTAAACATCATCAGACTAACACAAAAGTTTAGCATTAATGTCTTTCAAAATATTACAAATTGTCCAATGGAATCAATTAAAAAAAAAAAAATTCCTATCAGTCGACTGTTAGCCTTTATCAGTCGACTGACAGAGGCTGTGTTTTTGAACATTTCGAAGCCCATCCTAACAGTCGACTGATAAAGGCTAGCAGCCGACTGTTAGGAAGGAAAATTTTTTTTCAAACTTTCCCACTCTTTCCCCATTGTTCTAGGCACCCAAACACTAACATACCTCAGATTTCAGAGTTAAACCTTCTTTCAAACCCTAACCCAATTTCTTACATTTTTTCCCAAAACAAACCCTAGATGCATAACTCCTCATTTCTAAGAACATTAATCAAACCTCCATTCAAATCATGTAAAAATCCCCAAATATTGATTTTTAGAAAAAAAAAAATTGCAAAAAATTTAATTTTTACATACCTAACATGTGAGATCCACGCGAGATGGCGAGATGGCTTCAATGGCAGCAAAGCTTCTCTCCCTCTTTCTTTCTCTCTCTCTCTCCCGTTTCTCTTCTTTCTTCCTCACCACGCTGCTGCTGCTGCTCGTGCGATGGAAGAGAATGGGGCTGTTGCTGCTGCTCGTGCGATGGAAGACTGTGGGGTTTTCAGTCTTGTTCTCGGCTGTGAGAACCGCGCAGCTTCAATGGCAGCAAAGCTTCCTCTTTCTCTCTCCCGTTTCTCCTATTTCTTCCTCACCACGTTTTTGCTACTCGTGCGATGGAAGAAAATGGGATCTGAAGCACTGTTTTTTGGATATTTGGTAAACAGGTCACACTTGGCACCGGGTTATAACCCATTTGAATCATTAAACCCG
>JAESVK010027330.1:0-10129 GCA_017140935.1 Hamamelis virginiana | reverse complement strand
GGAGGAGATAGAAAAAGCTCTGGAGTTTAATTCCTCTAAGCCTCATGAGGGTAGGATGGGAGGAGAAGATAGAAATGGAAGGCTTTTTTTATAATGAAGAACTTCACTTGGGCAGGTTAAAGGATATTCCTCTGAATCTATTTTTTGTTGGTTTAAAGCATTAGATACTTCTTTTAAAGTTATGTTTTTGAAGTTTTGGGATTGTTGTAAGAGGGTTTGATTTCTTTCATATAGGCCCTGTATACTAGCCTAAGGCCTTCATTAAATGAAATTTGTACTTATCAAAAAAATTTGCACACATATGCTATTTGATGGTAAATAACAGGGTTAAAACAGTCAATAGATAGCAATATCATGAAAGATTAAAAAGCAAATCTGCGAACAGGAAAAATAAACTTCGAATTTGAAACATTGTTCTACATATTTATCTGTACAAACTCACCATCAACCTTTGTATATAAGGAGTCCAGAGGTACAAGGTATCTACAGCAAAATCCCTCAGCAGCCTGACACCAAATAACAAAATAACAAGCCAATATAGATAATAATTCAAATTCAAGATCAGGTAGTAACAAATGAGATATCGTAACTGTAAAAATCTGATGTTACACTAGCATGAGAACTCGATCAGATAATATTTACATTTATATATTGATAAACAGATTTTATTAACTATAGTATCAAATGAAGTCATCAAAGAAACCCTTCCATAGAAAAATTTTGGGGACTAAAAAGTATGATTATAACAATGCAAATTCATCATATGTTCTAAATTCAAACGTTGCTGCCTTCCGGTGCTGATATTATACAACCCCCCTACCTAAATCATAAAACAAACAAAAAGCTTTAATCAAGTACGAAGAAGTTCAGGCAAAAAATAATGAAAGGCAGGAAAAACCTTTGTAGGATTTCCTTGATGATCAAATGCCTTTGAAACCGGTGGCCCTCGAACCTCAACCTCATTTTGTGCTTGCTTAGTGCCGAGACTCTCAACACAAACCTGCAAATACAACAACAGAACACGGTAATAACTATGACAATGTGAACTTCAAGCATCAAAAGAATAATAATAATTTGGGGAAACAGAAGCATGAGCCTACACCTTTAGTAGATGCTCAACTTTCTAGCCCCAAGACACACTTTTAAGGATATTTATCACAATTTTAAATCTAGCAAAGAAACCTTGCATTATAAAAATTGAAACACAATTCTTTTACAATGACCAACTCCCCTCATTCTATTATCCACTTCTTTTTCCATCGTTACTCTTCTCTTCATTTCTTTAATTTATCTAAGCATGGTATCAGGGTTGTGACCCTTTCTATGAGGTTCTCCCTTTCTTTTCATCTTTATTTACTTTTTGTACTCAATGATTGAAATCTACTGGTGTGGCCCAAAATTAACTTGGCTGCACCAAAAGACCTCATCTCTAGAAGCCGGGCTTATAAGGTATAATAATAGGATCAATAGCAGGCATATTTGTGGACATTTTTTTATGAAGGTAAGTATATTATTCAGGGAAAAAAAATAGGTCAAGTATACAGGGCATATACAAAGGAAAACATCATAACGCAAACACGTTCAAAAAATCTACAAAAGAAGGCGTTCCACTTATCCAACTTTGAGATGCCCACTGAAAGTGATAACAAAAAATAAAAAAAATAAAAAAATAAAAAATAAAAAAACTCTCTTTCAAAAGAATGCTTCTAAACTCAACGTCCTTAAAAATCCTATTGTTTCTTTCCGTCCACAAATACCAAAAAAGACACAAGGGGGGCGCCTTTCAAATGGACTTAGAGTTCTTACATCCAGTCTTGAACCTCCATCCTTGTGGTACCTCTTTAACCATTTTTGGCTTCATCCAAGTAATCCCCACATCTTAATAACATAAGAACAATTGAGTAAGAGATGGTTCACCAACTCCCCACTATTCTTACACTTGTAACGCCCATTGGGTATTTACCATCCTCTAGAAATGAGATGATCCATTGTAAGGCATATATTCACAAAACACACCCAACGTTTGCTCCTACACTTCACATTTTCCACCTGACATGTTTCTTGCTCTCTTGCTCAATTCTCTCAAGTCCTCCAGCTATATCCATGGGTACTCGAAGCTCTTTCTTGCCGAGATGCCGACCTTGCTTCGAGGCTTTTTAGTTTTTAGTGGCCATTTGAGATAAGATTATCCCCAACCTAAGAACCCTAGAATATTAACCCATATGGAGCCACCATCTATAACCGCATGTATGTTCTCTCCTAAGTACTGACTTTTCCAGGAACATGAGATTCTTGGTGGATTAAGCATTTCCCTCATTGTCATTGTCTACTTAAGTCACTATCCCATTCAAGAATGTACAAACTCCCCTACATTAAGTAGTCAAGTAATTCGTTATAAAAGTGTTTATATATATATAATTAGAAAGAAGTAGTTTCAATGTGTTCTTTCATTTTCAAAACATCTTCTTAATTAAGCAAATACATGTAGCACACATGATATACATTATGACCAAGATTGGATATCTATTACTAGTGATGCTAGGAAATTAAGATTAGTAAATGCATGTACTATATATCTAAGCAAATACATGTACAAATCACAACTTCACGTATCAAAGTTTTTCACACTAGATGTCAACAAAACTGAGTTTGGATTCCCATAACTTATGCCACAATCATTTTTATTGCTAATTAATGATCAAGATCATGGGCATCAAAATTTTAGATGTAGAAAGTGAGTGATTGAGATGATTTTCAGCTTCCAAGATGTTTTTTCAATGGGTCCATTTGAAGTAGTCAATGTAATGCTGAACCATCAAACTGTTTTAGGATGGCTCCACTCCATCTTACTTAGTTACTCCTTTTAAAATTTAGTCAAATTGTAGGGGTCCCAAAAAGGACATTACAACTTTTAAATTTTTACTTATTTTTTATAATCATTTTAAGAGGATCATTATCAACTTACGTTTTACATTCCTTTCGTTTTTCATGTGCTTCACTAATTTTTAAACTTTCCTGGAAAAATTTTAAAACTTCTCCCATGCATCTCCAATGCTAAAGTCATTTTTGGTCCTCTAAAGATATTTTTTGAAAAAATATAATAAAAATGACTTTAAAAATGAACTATGCCGTTGATTTCACATGATAAAACTTCCCTTGATTTCACATGATTGTGCCCGGATTTGTTTCACATATGTTTTATTTGGAGAATGGTTTCCATGGTTTCAGTTCTCCACAGTAATTGATTTTATATACCTTCTTATTCGAATAAAAGAATTTCCATTCTGTTCATATCCAAATTGGACTCATGAAATTGGTGAAAGACTTTTAATCAACAGGACAATCGATTCTAAATTGAGCTTCGTACCCCATCTGTTCCTCAATTTGAAACATTAAGACCATCCAATCTCCAATTTGATTGGCTGCAGCCGTTGGATCAAGAGTTCAATCAAGGGAGCAGGATTGAGTTTGGGCAGTTTGTGGCACGAGAGGCTGTGCTTGATGAAGAATGTTGGGTATATATATATATATATATATATATATATACCCAAAAGCAAATATCAACATATATTATAACAAAAATCTAGAATTGGTTTTGTTATAATATAGCTTGACAATCCCTAAAGTCAGTAACCTGGCCACCTAACCTCAGCCAGTCCGATCAGCACAAAAGCAAATATCAACATATATTATAACAAAAACTCTAGCTCAACAACACCTCATCGACTCCACCCCATTTCCACCAAACCTTGCACATCAAATTTAGGTTTCACAAGATTACTTACATTTCTGGGCAGGGGCGGAGCCACATTATGGTAATGGCACCTTGTGTTTTTGGGGAATAAAAAAGGTAGGCTTCATGTATTATATTATTTTCCATGTAAGTGGAATAAATTTTCTCATGACACCCTCTAGAGCCCATTAAAACTACAGCAATGATAAGCAGGGTGTGCCACAGCATTTCCTTTCTCCCAACAGCCCACCCTCTCCCCTTCTAGTTTTTCATAATTTTCTCTCTCTCTCTCACCATCCTCTCCCTTTTTTATTGCATTTCTTTAAAATTTTCTTTTGAATTTCATCTTTCATTAGTATTCATGAATGGAAAAATTGAGGTTTTCAATTTGTTATGTGTTATCCATGTGCCTTTTGAACACCTATTGTTTGATAATTTTTCTGGAAGCTAGAGTGGGTAAAAAAATTGGCACCCCCTAAACCAAAATCCTGGTTCCCCCCATTCCTAGGTATATCCATTCATTGTGCATAGTTTCTAAACCAAGGATGATATGACATAATATCGTAGAAGACACAGGAAAAACAAAAACTGTTACACATACAAAACTTGAGTGGAATGAAAAAAAAAAAGAATTGAGATTATCATATTCATTGCAAAAGGTTCCAGATATAACTCACAAAAAAAATAAAAAATAAAAAATAAAAAAATTGAAGAAGAAGAAGAAGAATAATGAAAGAAGGAAAGAGTACTTCCTATGCCATTTTTAATAATACTCTTAGAACATGCAATGAGACATGATTATCACTCTAGCACTAAATACAACCTGAAGGAAATTTTATGGCTTGAGTCACACATTCAAAACAAATTACTCACTAGACGAGCAAAGGAATTGTACAAAACAAACCTGACAAGCTGAGAGACAAGTGCATCTGAGTCTTCCACATCACTATGAACATTTCCATCATCATATTGGCCACTAAACGCACTCCGATTGTCCCATGACGGCAGTGGTCCATCAAAATAATTGCTTTGTTGCCAAGAGTTATTATCTGAATAAGAATAAACAGGATAATCATCATGACATCTAATCGCTATATTCTCTCGAAGATTCTTTTATAAGGTACTATCTAAGGCATCATGAGCAGAGAGAGTTATTTCAGTAGTAAACAGGAACATAATATTTTATCTATTTCCTAGTTATATAACCCCATTCTTCCAAAAAAGAAGAAGACTAATATCACAAAATGATAAAACCAACAACACTGGGAGGAAGTTCAAGAAATCATATCTAACAATAAGTTCAAAATAATATGCCCAAATTTCTAAAAAATGAAAGTAAAAAAAGTTGGTTGGAAATCCTGCTTTGCATGCCAAATATTGATCGGACGTAGAGTAATTCCCTAGTTTATACCCCTTAAAGGCATGTTGTGTGCATAACAGATGCATACATACGTGCATATAGCGACAGGAGAATGACAATATTCATAAACAATTACTAGAACTGGTTGCTGATATCCACTAGCTCCTGGGAGGTAATATAATCAGTTTTCATGCTGTAGTTTATCATAAGCTGGAGTTGAATAGGACACAATCCTATTAAATATAGAATTATAGATATTAACTCCTGGAAAGTTTTTAATTTCACATTGTTATAAAAAATTGTCTATTGAGCAGTAAAAAAAGATTCAACATCTATATGTACACAAAATAACTGAAGTTCTGGAACAAATCAGGTAAGCAAGCATGAACTACAATATAGACTTAAGAAAAATTAGAAATGGAAAGGAGAGAATGAATGCACGGGGGAATGAAAATACTTCAATATGTCACAAACTAAGTATTAAAAGTGAGTTCAATTTTATTCTATTACCTTCAATGATTAAAACCAAATTATTCTACAAAATACTTCAATGATTAAAACCAATTATAATAATCATTGATTAATTCTATTACCTTAATTCTATTCACATTAAGGTAATAGAATTAGGACACCTTCAGCAAATCAAGATCTTCACCATCTTGCTCATCCAGAAACAAGGACTGCAGAACGGATGTCGGAACATCCAAATCAAGCATATGCTGACAGTATTGAAAGTAGATAAGTAGCAGGGCATTTTGGCTGAATTTAGAAATTTAAATGGTCAGATACCTACTAAAATAACTAACAAGCAGAGAAAAAGAACCAATACCCTACTTAAAACCATACCCCAGTAGTAATTAAAATTTAGAACTAGAAGGTCCAGCTAGAAATGCACATCATTTTCAATTTTACGGATGATTTTAGCAGCACCTCAACCATTTTCTAGTTACAAAATCAAACAATAGTTACACACCAATATATTTGGAAAACCAGAAAAATTAGATGGTTCCATCTAGTTTGCATTAGATGGTTTCATCTACTAGATTCAGAATACTACAAAGTATAAGGAAAACCAGAAAAATTGCAGCATAGCAGAAACCATAAAAGAAATCCCAAAGATCATAAAAGAAATACCAAAACCAAAGAACAGACCCCTGATTTAACCCACAAATATGCATCCAAAAAACAAGAGATTTGGAAATAAACCTGGCCAATGTCGCCGAAGCAATTTTGCTGAAGCAATGTCTACAAACCACAATGAAGATGATGAAGACGAAGCCATGGAAAAGTAGAGAAACTGCATATTTGGGGTAAAACAAATTGACCTTCAGATTTGCAGCCGTACAAGCCAATTGCCGATTTGTGAGGGAGAAATTATGAGAGTGAGTGAAAGATTAGGGCTGGAGCAATTCATAAAGGAAGGAAATGAAAAGGAAAAAGAGGGAAAAACCTTCAGATTTGGAGACGATGAAGACGAAGCCACTGTCAACGATGCAATGTCGCCGAAGCCAATCGCCGTTGCAATGCACAAGCCAATCGCAGATTAGGGTTATGAGGAAGAAGTCCTGAGAGTGAGAGTGCGAGATTAGGGTTTGTACAAGCCCTACAAGCCAATCGCCGATTTGTGAGGGAGAAATTTTGAGAGTGAGTGAGAGATTAGGGCTAGAGCAGTTTGTGAGGGAGAGAAACGAAAAGGAAAATAGAGGAGTTAGTCTTATTCCACTGCTTTGTTTGTGATCTTCCTGCCGCCAAGGAGCTTTAGCGGAACAAAGGGAGAGGAGCTAATGGCGTCCCGAGTTTACGAGGTGAAGGAGCGATTTCCAGGGCATTAATCCTATATGTATAGCGAATCCTGAGGAAGGCAAGTCGCTTATCTCTCATCTCCTTTTGATTGAAAGCAGTCCTCACAGGCGGCGGGGTTCGCGGGGGAGGGAAATGAAAAGGAAAAAAAAAAGAGGGAAATGAAGAGTTTAACTTTACTCAAAAAAAAAAAATAAATAAAAAAATCTCTTCTAAATATTAGCCGTCTTCATACATAACCCATCTAAGACAGTTTACAATTAGCTGTTCTTGAATATTTAATAAAGAAGACAGCTCATAAAAACTGTCTTATTTTTTAAGTTTTAAAGACAGTTTTCAAAACTGTCTTCTTTAGACTGTCTTCTTTGACTATTATTGTAGTAGTGTAATTAAGCTGAATAAGGCATATTCTTCTAGCAAACTAGAGGAATGGCCATTATCGCTGTTGAGAGAATGGGCATTATTCTTTATTCATTTGAATCTTGGTACCAGGCTTATCGAGGAATAATATGATTCTCCAACAAGATTGTTAGAAAACAAGTACATCTTCTTTGTTTGTGAAAAGTATTAACATCTTTTATAGTGCACTGAAAGTTATAATGCACACGCTTTATTAGAAGCACAGGTCCGGTACACATTTGGACGGTCCATGACTAATGGGACCTATTATCCCAATGTTTTAGATGTGTATTAATAATAATCTCGAATGCATTGAACCGATTGTTTACCATTTAATTTTGAATTAGTAGCAGTACAATTTTTCCCCTTATTTTCTCTCAATGTCTAAGACAAATGGTTGATGATTAAGGGTCTACAAGCACATTCAAGCACAATGAGAAATGAATCATTAATGGTTAGAAATTTTCATAAAAACAGTTAAAAAAATATTTATTTAATTAGAAAACATTCAGAATAATAAAAATCCAATAGTAAAAATTAATGAAGATCAGATGATAAAAAATAATAATAATAATAAAAAAAATATCAAGAGTCAAAAAATAAAGTCTCTCATTAATTAATTTTTCTAATAATCGATGGAACCTCCGAAGTTAGGGCTTTTCTTTTTTCTTTTTGTTGATTTGTTAATATATGACTTGACACATTATTTCTACATCAGTTGGTCAAAACAATTTGGTATAAGCATTGGTCCATCTAGCACGCATGTTTAGTTTTTACTACATTTTTTTTCCCAATCAAACGAAAGAAAAAATATACACAAAAAACTTAGTATTGAATATAGAAAACCAAAATCCAAACACAAATCTCGAAAGTCTTTAATATATTTGAAGCTGCTCAATTTTTTTACCAACAGCTTGATAAAGCCTATATTTAGATTTAAATAAGCCATCAAAAGGTTGAATGGATTCAATTTTATTTTCAGAAAAGATTTAATTAAAGGTTTTACACTGAATGTCTACATCAAAATTCCTTATCTTTCTTTAGGCTAGTGTCCGACACTAGCTGTTTGAAAGTTCAAAGAACGAACAAAAAGTCATTTAGAAAAATTAGCATAGAAGTGATCGATGTATGGAAAATATGCATTCAAGTTTGTCTTCTTGCCAAGGATTTTGTAACTTAATATAGTTCAGCTCTTCCTCTCTTGTGGGGGAGGTATTGGATTTGAACCCAATTCATGACAATATCATTTCCTTTCTTTTCTTTTCATTTTTTTTTTTTGTTAATAAATATCTCATCTTCTAATATACATAGAAATGATCGATTCTATCAACGTATGCTTACTTTAATTGATAGGTAATTATGAGATATATATTTTGAAAAATCAACCATTGTATTAGATTCTATACTTATATATGTCATGCATGCCAAAAACCATAATGATCCAACGGTTGGTTTGTTAAAAATGTCATTGAAAAAAAAATGTAATAGTTTTCAACAGTCACAGTTTTTCACACTGTATTTTGAGATGCTGATATTGGATCAATGTAATTTTTTTTTAATTACGCTCTACTTAACTCCAGATATAAAATTCGATATCATTTGAAAGATCATAGTGAATAATCATAAAAATTATCCCATATACATTTTTTAAAAATAGGATTATTCTTATGATAATTTTTTGTCAATAAAGTAGTTAAGTTGACGGACAAAAGAGTAAAGACTCACAATCCGATTGGTTGAAAGTGGAATGAATATTCAGCATAATTAATGGTTGGATAGAAAGACATTACACACATTTGATTAGTCAAAACACGCGCGTGGAAAACTATACCATGTACGGAGTAATTAACAACAATTCTATTCTTTGTTTTTCTTTTTTTTTTTTCATTTTTTTTTTCTTATTTGACCAATTTGAAAGAATTATTTTTTAAAAAATTGACCGTTTGATTTGACTTTACTTATACGTATCATAAATACAAAAAATCATATTAATCAAACGATTGGTTTTTCAAAAAATATACCGTGACAGTTTTTCATAATTTTTTACAATTATTTTCAAAATTGTAAAAAATGACCATTAGATCAATGTGATTTTTTGCATTCATGATAAGTATAAGTGAAACATCAAATCCAATGACCGATTTTTCGAAATACCTATTTCAAGTTAGTCAGAAAATGTACAAGGGAGAATAGAAAAAGATGACAAAAATGGAGGTCGAATGGAATTTTTCTGTAACAATTTCATTAAAGAACTCTTTATTGTGTGGCCCACTTATTTTGAAGGTTGGGGTCCCATTTACTTTGTGATTGTACCCCAATCATACCATTCAACTAGGGTATTTCTATGTTCTCTTATATATATAATTGTTTGATAAATAGCGTTTTATATGAATATCTGTACAATTGGGTTTAATCTCTGTTTTAAGAAATATGTGCAGATTACCATTGAATAAAGTCGTCACCGATGAAGCCTTGAAGAGCATCTCGAATCAAAGGAACGTCCGAAAACGATCCAAAGCAGCCGAGGGAAGTACCAAAAGAGCAGACGTTGAAATCTGCAAAGAAAGTCAAACTTTGACCTTGACTATCGATAGCCAGGATTCGCTATCGATAGCACCTCTATCGATAGCGAACCTTCGCTATCGATAGACAATGGCGGCTGCGGGCATAATAGATATTTTTAGATATTTTGAGGGCATTAGCGTCTTTTACCTTTTCCTTCTATAAATAGAAGTGTAACGACGACGTTTTGAGGGTTCATGACTTATGCTCTGAATCATTACTTTGCTAATTTTAATTCAAGTTACAGTTTATTTTCGCATTTCAATCGGTAGTTT
>JAESVK010027329.1:0-16551 GCA_017140935.1 Hamamelis virginiana | reverse complement strand
TTTTTGGCAAAATAGTTCCCAACTCTCATCAGACCTTAAAAATCGGAGTTCATGTACATGAGTCCTCTCGTCTGAGCGCTCAGCAACGGCTTTGATGCGAGTGGTAACAATTACTCGACTTCCTTTACCATTATCTGGAAAGGCTCTCCTCAAACTTTCCCATGCTTCTTTTTGCCATACATCATCAACCACCACCAAGTACCGACATCCTTCTAAAAATTCACGAAGATATCGTTCCAAATCTTCCTCTGTCATCTTCTCTAACATCTTCAACTCCTCTCTGCTGAACTGCTTGAAAGATCTTATAATTCTTTGAAGAAGATCTCGGATTCTGTACTCTTGGGACACACAAACCCACGCGCGGTACTCAAATTTGGTTTCAACTTCACCATGGTGGTAAAGCTTCCTAGCCAGGGTTGTTTTCCCCAAACCACCCATACCCAATATTGAAATCACACAGCGTGATGGCTCTTCTTTAAGGAGTTCATCAATCAATGAAGCAATCACATCCTCAAAGCCAACAATATGCTTTTCATCTGAATAGGAGGAGGTTCTTCTCAACTGTCTCAATTTCCCAATCGCACCATCAGTCCCATCTCCAACATGGCTGATATTTACGATGCCATAAGCTTCTCGCCTGCAGGAGATGTCAACAACCCTCTTATTGAGTGCTTCAATTTCATTCCCTATATCGTGGAGATTGATCTCTTTGTTGAAGAAACAAAAGGGTTTCTTGACAAAAGCACAGAATCCCAATTTTGGAGTCTTTCCCACTTTGAGGGTGAAAGTGTCTACGACATCCTCTGCATCATAAACAAGGTCTCTGATTTCAGATATCCAACGGTGTATTCTATTATCACCATCTTGTTTTTCTTCAGCATCTTTTAGGAAACATTGCATCCACCCCAGTTCATTTTTTAGCCGCTCCACTTCAGTTCTTACACCTCGCAAGAAAACTGCTTCTTGGATGAGAAAATCACCAAGCTTTTGAACTGTAAATGAGACAACAGCATCAACCATATTTCACAATTTCCTTTTTCTTCTTCCAACAATGAAGAGACTCGAGAGAGAAATGAGATCGAGCTCAACTTTCTATAAAATTGGATGCTTAAATGAAAGATGATTTCTCCTTCAATACGCAAAATTTTGTCCGACTTTTCTATGCACCTTCTTATTACTGTTTTTTTAAATCGGTCTACGCGTTTAATTAATTTAATCAATGTCGATCTACTTGAAAATATCAAGGGCCGGTTCATCTCAGAATATATAGTTCATTTTGGGATGCTTTTTCCTTCAATACGCCAAATTTTGTCCGACTTTTCTAAGCACTTTCTTTTCTTTTCTTTTCTTTTTAAAATTTAAGTTGGTATACGCGTTGGATTTAAGTATTGTCCACTTGCAAATATCAAGGTTCTATCACGCCAAACATGTAGCAGATGCATTAGCTACACGGGCGTTGGATTTAATTATTGTCCACTTGCAAATATCAAGGTTCTATCACGCCAAACATGTAGCAGATGCATTAGCTACACGGGCGTTGAAGTAGAAACCAATCCCAGAGTGGGCAGGTGAGTGATAGAGCTAGTAAGCAAGGTTAAGGGCGTACCAAGCTTCTTGATCCTGTGTTCAACTCTCATTAGCTTCTGGAGCCACGGACTGCAAGATGCAAGTCTTATTTTGGAAGCCTTGTTTGGGGTGCATGACTTAGTTTGGTGCGCACAAGCTGTCCAAGATACCTGTATAGCAAAAAAATAAAATAATAAAAAGTAGGAACCCACTTAATCATGTGTTCCTTTCAACTTAGTTGATGAGGGTAAAATCGTTATCAGTTCTTTATGTGTACACATTCCGATCCGATAAATGAATAAAATATTCTCCGATCGGATTAAGAGGATACCAACCGTTGTCCGAACTGATAAAAATAAATGGATAAGGTGCATGCCCGACCTACTAGATTGAAACTGTTCAAAGATCTCGACGAGGAAGAATTCGTTCACCGACTTGAATATTAGTTTGTTTTGGCCGATCTTTGATATATAGGCACGTGACTATAAAAGGGACTACCGATCTACTGCAACAAACTCATCATTTCAAAAACGAATCTTCACCGACAGGTTCTGACCTCCAACAGCCATCCTCATAATTACTTCGATTTGATGGTGACATATTGTTATACAGATGGTGCATAACCAATAATACCCCCAAACGACGTAACAGAAATGGAGAAAACACTCGAGTGTTTTCTCGGGAAATCACCCTATAAAAGGGAAGTATCACATCTCATGCAAGGTACGAAAATATTCCCTAAGAAATACATTCTATTTTGCATTCTCTGTTCACTGATTTGATCGTCGGAGCTTTGCAGGTAGAACTCCACACCGGTGTAAGTAGTATCTCTGTTAATCCAACGGTCCAAACTATTTACCCATTCCCTTTCATCCCTTTTACCTCTTTTTGACATCAACAGTTTGGCGCCCACCGAGAGGCCGAAGACGTCGTTATTCCGGCACCTCCTCCTTTACACTCATCAACAATGGTGGTCACACGTTCCGGAATCCTTAACAATGACGATCTCAACGTCACAAACCCAACGAACACTCAGATCAGCAATCCGTCTCACCATGAAGAAGATAGACCGGCGAAATCACTCTTGTCGAAGGAACAACCATGTCCTACTCTAGACTCTCCAACAGTTCCGCCTCCAAGGAATGAAATATATAGGGTCATCTTCAAACGATCCTTATCAGATCCAGTTCCTCAATATGCAGAAACAGATGGAGAATATGGCACTAATCATTCAAACTCTAACTCGGCAACAATAAATACTTCTATCCCATGAGGCTCTTAACAACTCACCTCAAAACCCACCACCAATCGCCGCAATACCTCAACGAGCTGAAGAACGAGAAATAGTCCTACCACCACCCCCAAGGAAAGTAGCCGTTGAGAGTAGACGATCGGCACAACATGACGAGAGAAGCAAACGCCAGGAGGAAGAGGATAGTAGTTCAGAGGTCGGATCGAGAAGGCGACCAACAAAACTCGAGCGACCACGACAAGTCGGAGAACAAGTTGGCGAAGGTTCTCAGGGGACGAGAGGATCGGCATTAAGACGATATCGACCGGAAGCCACCCGGCTCATTCCATATCCAAGAAGGAATGAACAAACCCGAGAACATCGACCTGAAGCAAGGGAGACTGACCGCTCCTCCCCGTTCATTTCCAAGATCCTTCGTGAACCCTTGCCGGACAAGTTTAAACTGCCGACCATCGACTCCTATGATGGAACTACTGATGCAAGAGAATATGTTCTTGTTTTCAAAGATCACATGTACCTCAAAGGAGTTACCTATCCAATCATGTGTCGAGCATTCCCGATGACTCTAAAAGGATCGGCCCGAACTTGGTTTTAGAGGCTCGCTCCAAATTCGATCAGTTCCTTCCAAAGTTTGAGCACGGGGTTAATAGCCCATTTCGTCAGTAGCCATAGACCCAAGAAGCCGGCCACATATCTTTTAAATATTGTTCAGGAAAAAGATGAAAGTCTGAAATCTTTCATACAACGATTCATCTCTGCCCTCCTCGAAGTAGACGTCATGAACGAAGGAGTCGCTATTGCCGCAATGATAAAGGGGCTCCGAGCACAGAGCTTGAGAATCTCATTTGCAAAGAGGGAGCCAAAAACGTTGACCGAATTGTTAGAACGGGCAAGAAAGTACATCGGGGTAGACAACATATTTGACTCCGATAAAAAAATCGAGAAACGGCTCAAAAACGAAAAGATCGGGATCACGATGAACGAAAGCAACCCGAAAGGAGGCAAAAGACCGAGGCTGCCGACGGACGTCAATCCCCGCCAAGACATTTTACGTCTTTTACGGCCGCTCCGTTTGCCGATCAATACCATCTTAAGTGAAGTCGGAACACAACCATATGTGAAATGGCCCTTTAGAATGAGATCAGATCCCAAAAAGAGGGATAAAAACAAATGGTGCGCCTTCCACAAAGATCATGGCCATCTTACTGAAGAGTGCTTCGACCTGAAAAATGAGATCGAATGACTGATTAAAAGGGGATTTCTAAAAGAATTTGTGGATCCATCAAAGCTAGATAACAACAGGCAAGCTAGTATCGGCAAAATTGAAGGCCGACCTGATCAGCATCAAAGATTGGCAGGGGTCATCGACACTATTCATGGAGGATTCACCTATGCTGGAGAAAGTAGGTCGGCAAGAAAGAAATATGCAAGGTCAGCACACACGACCCCTTCAAATCATGTGTACAGCCTCTCACATCAACAATCCAGTCGTTACGAATTGTTGACCTTCTCCTAGGAAGACCTCAAAGGAGTACACCTGCCACATGACGATCCTTTGGTCATAAAAGCAATCATTGCCAACTATGGGGTCAGCAAAATCTTGGTAGACACAGGCAGCTCGGCAGATATTCTTTTCGTAACTGCTTACGAAAGAATAGGAAGAAAAGTCATCGA
Source organism: Hamamelis virginiana (assembly GCA_017140935.1). NCBI lineage: Eukaryota > Viridiplantae > Streptophyta > Magnoliopsida > Saxifragales > Hamamelidaceae > Hamamelis > Hamamelis virginiana. Next base: position 12,059 of record JAESVK010027329.1, on the reverse strand, counting down.
TCTTTCACCGATCCATACTCCCCTCATAGGTTTCAACGGGTCTTCTCTGCACCCACTGGGATGGACGACTTTGCCAATCACAATTGGAGATCCACCCACACAAGCAACTAGGGATGCCACCTTTATGGTCGTCGATTGCCCTTCGGCCTACAATGCAATAATAGGACGACCAACGTTGAACGACATTGGAGCGGCCACATCTACTCTTCATTTGTGTATCAAATTCCCGACCACTCACGGGACGGGAGAAGTCAAAGGCGATCAAGCCTTAGCCAGGTCATGTTTTAACATATCACTGAATAATCAAGAATTGCCGAAGGAGGAAATTTTTCAAGAAAGTCATCCCAAACAACTCACCGACCCGTCAAGCAGCAAAATGAACATAGCAGCACAACCCGACCAGAGACCGGATCAACCCTTATAGCAATTAAAGGAGAATGAGGCCGGGATGGTGGACCTCCGAAACGAAAGCAGCTCCACAACGTCCCCTTTGGAGGGATTGATCGAATTCCAGGTCCACCCCACTGACCCAAACAAAACGGCAAGAATCGGTTCTGAACTGCCCACCCAAATGAAGACCGACCTGATATCCTTCTTACGGAGAAATTGGGATATATTTGCTTGGGGGCATGAAGATATGCCCGGGATTGATCCTGCCGTTGCTGTACACAAGCTATTGGTGGACCTGACCTTCAAACCAGTGAGACAGAAGAAAAGGGTCTCCTCAGAGGAGAAAGCTAAAGCCATCAAGGAGGAAGTACAAAAGCTTCTGAAAGCAGGTTTTATTCGAGAAGTATTTCACCCCGACTGGCTTTCTAACTGCGTTGTGGTCAAGAAAAAACCAGGTAAATGGAGGGTTTGCATAGACTTCACCGATCTGAATAAAGCCTGTCCAAAAGACAGCTTCCCTCTTCCAAGAATCGATCAAATGGTGGACGCCACGGCAGGGCATGAGCTTCTAAGTTTTATGGATGCTTACTCGGGTTACAACCGGATCATGATGCTCCCAACCGATCAAGAGAAAACCTCTTTCATAACAGCAATCGAGATGTTCTGTTTTCTCCGAATGCCTTTCGGACTTATGAACGCAGGATCAACTTACGAAAGCACTGTAACTAGAATGTTCGGTCTACTCTTAGGATCGACAATGGAGGTATACATAGATGATATGCTCGGCAAAAGCTTGAAGGCTCCAGATCACGTCCAGCATCTGGATGAAGCCTTTTCCATCATGAGAAAATTTGGAATGCGCCTCAACCCGACCAAATGCTCGTTCAGTGCAGCTTCGGGAAAATTCTTAGGTTTTCTCGTCACTGCAAGAGGAATTGAAGCAAATCCCGATCAAATCCGAGCTCTCCTCGACATGAAGTCCCCTACAAATATCAAAGAAATTCAACGGCTCACTGGTCGGATGGCAGCTCTAAATCGATTCATTTCCAAATCCTCTGAGAAGGGAGCCCACTTTTTCAAAATTTTAAAAGGGAATAAAAGATTTCATTGGACTCCTGAAGCCGAGGCAACCTTTCAACAACTGAAAACTTACCTTGGTTCACCTCCATTGCTTTCAAAACCCGAACTCAATGAAACACTATTCCTTTACCTCGGTGTCTCTCAAACTGCAGTAAGTTCGGTAATCATTCGAGAGGATAAAGGAATCCAAAGACCGATCTACTATGTTAGTAAAGCTTTGGCCGGTGCAGAAAGTAGATACCCCTACCTTGAGAGGTTGGCCTTTTCCGTTGTAACAACAGCTCGAAGGTTAAGACAATATTTCCAAGCTCATCCGATAATCGTGTTGACCGATCAACCTTTGAGACACGTCCTTCACCGACCAGATTCATCAGGAAGAATGGTGCGATGGGCAGTTGAGCTAGGAGAATTTGACATAGACTACCGACCTCGTCAAGCCGTCAAAGGACAAGCACTTGCCAATTTTGTTGCAGAATTCACACCCGAAGCTCAAATCGATCCCTCGACTAATCTGACCCCTTCACAAAATGAAATAAATGAACCACCATCTAACCCAGCTTGGCACCTTTTTGTTGACGGATCATCAAACTGCAAGGGATCGGGAGCAGGAATCGTGCTAGTCTTACCCGAGGGAGAAAAGGTCGAATTGGCCTTAAGGCTTTGTTTTAAAGCTACGAACAACGAGGCAGAATACGAAGCATTATTAGCCGGACTCCAAATGGCTGCCGACCTCCTTGTTCGGCATGTGCATATATTCAGTGATTCCCAATTGGTTGTCAATCAGATCAAAGGGACTTACTCGGCCAAAGAACCAGTCGTGCAAAAATATCTCGCCAAAGCAAAAGAGGCCTTCAGCAAATTTGCTTCGATCTCTATCAGCCAAATTCCACGGGAGGAAAATTGTCATGCAGATGCGCTGGCCAATCTTGCATCAGCTGTTTGGACCGATCTATCCCGATCAATAGTTGTTAAAATTTCCGAGCATCCTTTTATCGGCATACATACTAAACCAGTCTTTGTGGTTCAGTCCGATCGCACATGGATAGACCCGATCAAAGATTATATCAGATCGGGAACCCTTCCTTCTGACAAAGCGGAGGCACGCCGGGTAAAAAGCAAAGCTGCCCGATATTGCATTATTAATGACAGCTTATATCGTCGATCATATTATGGTCCGTGCCTACGATGTGTCCTGCTCGACGAAGCCGACTATGTCTTGCGAGAAATCCATGAAGGAATCTGTGGGAACCATGCCGGTGCCAGATCACCAGCGAAAAAAGCCGTTTGACAAGGTTACTATTGGCCACATCTGGAAAAAGATGCCACTGCTTTGGTCCGAAAGTGCTAAAAATGTCAGCGGTTCGCCCCGATCCCACATCAACCACATACAACTCTTACCCTGATCTCAAGCCCTTGGCCATTCGCACAATGGGGAATTGATATAGTTGGCCCACTTCCAAACTCAAAAGAGTAAAAGAAATTCCTGGTTGTTGCTATTGATTACTTCACTAAATGGGTTGAAGCCCGACCAGTAGCCCGAATCACTGAAAGCAACATAAGAAGCTTCATTTGGGAAAATATCATCTGTCGGTTCAGGATTCCTCGAGTTCTGATCGCCGACAATGGAACTCAATTCAACAACGCTGGATTGCGAAAGTTATGTAATGACCACGGCATTCAAAATAATTTTTCCTCAGCAGGTCACCCTCAGGCAAATGGACAGGTCGAGGTAACTAATTGGACGATCATCCACACGCTGGAAAAGAGGTTGGAAAAAGCCAAAGGGTTGTGGGTAGACGACCTTCCATCGGTCCTCTGGGCATATCACACTACTAGTCGGGTTTCCACAGGAGAGACCCCTTTTTCTCTTACATACGGAACTGAAGCGGTCATCCCGGTTGAAATTGGTATGCCAACTTATCGAATTGAAACATTCAACGAAGAAGGAAATGATCGCGAGCTCCGATTCAATCTTGACATGTTGGAAGAAAAACGAGAAGAAACCCGACTCCGAATCGCTTCCTACAAACATAATATGGCTCGGGCATACAACAAAAATGTAAAAGCTAGACATTTCCAACCTGGCGACCTGGTTCTCAAAAAGGTCCTCAATCCCAACAAGCTTGAACCCAACTGGGAAGGGCCATACAAAGTTCGTCATTTTAATCGCATCGATACATATTGGATCACTGATTTAGAGGGCAAACTAATTAAGCGACCTTGGAACGCCGAACACCTCAAGAAGTACTACCAGTAGGGAACTCATTCTCTTTTGTAAAAATCGGGGCAAAGCCAACCATGTGTTGCTACCCAATCACTTCCCCTTGGGCCACTTTTGATGTATGTTTTTTCTTTTATATATAAAATGTCTCTTACCCAATCTCATCCTTCATTTTAGTAAAACATATCGTTGCATCCCGGCCTGCTTTAAATTCAGTCATTGTTAATTTGTTTCGCTATATGTTTTTTCTTTTATAAAATATCTTACCCTATCTCATGCTTTATATTAGTACAATATATTTTTGCATCCCGGCCTTAAATTCAATTGATAAGTGATACGATTCCTTTTTCCCGACCTCATTTACTTGTCCAATTTTTTATAAACGACTGTTCTATGAAATATTAATTCGCTTATTCAGAATTCCATTTGCATTCGACATTTAAAAGTCTCGATTCATTTTTGGGCCAGCAAAAAAACATTGTTTTTTGCTCCTACTGATCAATGAGTTTGATCAGGAGGCATAAACGTCTCAACGTTACCCCTAGATACCATGGTATCCTTCTTGCAATGCAACGATCTTCTCATAAAAAGTTCGGCTCAGAATTCATAAACATCATTCAAGACCCCGAACTGGGGGCAAAATAAAGATCGACTTATTCAACTAAATAAACGCAACAAAAAATATATATGATGATCATCCCGACAAAAAGACTTATCCAAAATATTACTTTTCATTAAAGATAAAGCAGAGTTCATACAAACACAGACCGATCGGTCAAAAAGTTAAAACAGAAGATTTAAAAGAAGATCAGTCATCAACATGAATAGTCTGATCATGAGACGTCGGAGTTTGTGGGTCCGGAAGGAAAGGCAGATCGGAAGAGACGGGAGTCGTAGAATCCGAAAGATTCTGGCCAGCACCTTCTTGATCGGCATCAGCATCTCCGTCATTTTCTTCAGGGTTCACCAGCTCGGCAGGAGACTTCACAGCAACACGTCTGGCTTTAAATTCTTCAAGAGTGATCCGTGACAAATCAATGTTAGGATAAAACTGAGCCACAAGACCTTTTGCTGCGTCGAAGCCCTGGACCAAGAACGGAATTGCCGAATTAACGACCAGAGCTTTCAGTTCAGAAGAAGACCTATATTCCTATAGAGACTTCTCAACGGTTTCCTTTTCAGACTCCCGAACTTTCTCAAGATCGGCCTTCAGATCTTCTATCTGCCTTTGCAAATCGCCCTCCCTTTCTTTAGATTTAATTCTCTCCTCCGCCAGAGCCGCTTTCGCTTCCCGAGCTTCAGCGAATTTCTCATCAGCGGCCTCCTTCAACTTTTAATTTATTATCTCGATCGAGCCTTTGGCCCTCTTAGCATCCCGAGCAGCTCGGACGGAATGGAGTCCAATAAGAGCGCTCTATATAAACGATTATCAGGTCAGATCAAACAGGTCAGAAAAAAAATACCTTTAAAGCAGAATGAGCCTGCTGCTCGGCAAGATCAGTAGAAGACAATTGCAGAATTGCCTCCTGATCAGCATGCCCCAAAAGACCTTCGAGGGCTTTCAAACTGGATGATGGGTTGTTCAAAAAGGTACTTCCAATTGTCAACCCTGAAAGTGTCAACGGGGCAGATTGACCGGCACTAAGCTAATCCTCGGCTGACCCCCGAGAAGGACGAACTCCAAGACCCGACCCCACAGAAAAGCCGGTCCCGACCTCCCTTGAAATCGGTATCCCAGTTGGAACCGTTTCTGCAAATCGAGGCCACTTCGCTTTTTTCTGAACTGCCGGCTGGCCCAGATTCGATCAACTGGGACCGCCTCCACAGGGTTGACCCCGGGGGAAACACCCGCCAGCAGGTCATCAATGTTCAGATTCATTCCTACAGTAAACAAGGAATACCATATAAATAAAATTTTTTATTTTAAACAAACAAGGCAAATAAATCGGGTACACACCTCTTTTTTTTGTTCGGTTACTCTCTCTCCTTCGAAATGTTTGTCTGGCCTTTCGATCGGCAATCTCTTTTAAAATTCTTAGCTTGGCTTCCCGATCTTGTGGTCCGATCTCAAAATGCCGATATTGTTGAAGAATTGAGGCGATGGGACGACCATCAATAGTTTGATCTTTGAAAAGACGAGGGACAAGGTCGGTCTGGAGAAAGGGTTTTTGGTGATTCAAATAAAACGGTTTCCAGATCGGGTCACTCCTTAACCAGTTGAAACCCCAATCTTCGGAGGATACCCGAGAAATCCGATGTGAGATCTCAGAATTTAAAGTTGGACAACGCGTGAGCTTGTCCTCTACAAAAATAAACAAAGAGGTCAGCATCAGAAGTGGAAATCTAAAATAAACAAATACAGTACACATAACACCCTGATCTTATCTACCTGGTTGAGGTCTCCATTCTCTCGGAACGGGGAAGATATGTTCCTCGTTCAACCCGAACTCCCATCCGGGACCACTCACAAAGAAATAGCTATTTTTCCAACCTTTGATAGAGGAAGGAAGATCTCCGATGCCGGGTCTCTTGGTCCGATTTCCCAGGTACCACCATCCTGGGGATGCCCAACCGTTCTCTTTAAGGAAGCACATGAACTTCAGATCAGCAAAGTTTGGCTCCCACCCAAGTGACCTCCACAAAACTGAGAACCCCAGAAGAACCCGCCAGGAGTTCGGGGTCAGCATCATAGGCCAGACTCCCAAACGATGGAGTACCTCCCTAACGAAATGCTGTAAAGAAAACCTAAGACCGATCTTGAAGGTCTCTTTCTAAAAACATATATTGCCAGGAAGAACGTCAGTAGCACGGATGTTCGCACCGGGTATTCTAATACTAACAGAGTTCGGGATACCATACGATTTCCTAATTTCGGTTTCTCTCTCTTCCCCTAAGAGGTTTATATGGACAAAGGGATAAGGAGGTCGGGGAAGTAGTTCTCCGACCCTACGAATGGGATTTGGAGGTTGAATTTGGATCGGAGGAACATCTAATTCATCATACATGGAGCCCGAAGTACTAGCTCCGGAGCCACCACGATTCCTTGTCCTAAAACGATCCGGAGAACAATCCCGACCAGACATGGTTAAAAGTAAACTGTTTGTTTAGAAAGAAAGTTCACCGGAAAACTCAAGAAAAGTTACCGAAAAACTCAAAAGCTCGCCGGAAAGTTCAAGCAAAGTTCATAAAAATTAAAAAAACTAAGAGAGGAAGATCTAAAAAGAGGGGAAACAAACGGTAAAAAGGGCTAAAGGTACGAAAAATACCTTTTAAACTGAGAAGGAGGCTGAAAGCGCGATCGAAAAGCTAAGGAAATCACCAGAAATCGACAAGAAAAACTCCGGCGAAAAACTCTGAAAGTTCCGGCGATGATACGAATCAAAAGAGAAATCAAATGAGGGGGGAAAAAAATTTTCACTATTTATAGCTTGTCCAACAAGCAATTAATAGATGAACAACACGTGTCACAACGTTAACGGTTCTGATTGATGGAATCGAGGAACCAATTATGGCGCCTGCCAAAACCATGTCTCGAGCACATCACCGATAAAACGGCTGACGCCTTGAAAACCCAAACGTCATCATCGGAAGAGCCGTCCACATCGCTCCAAACACTGATGACTCTCTGCACCTGTGAGACCCCGAAATTTTCAATAGTAAATTTTCTTAATTATTATTATTTTATTTATTGCACACTTGGCATTTTGCCATTGGGCAATGAAATGTGCCATGTGGTCATCAATTAAGAAGGGTGCATGAGAATTTATGTACACCCTTGGGTGACATCTAAAATGTGAATGGTTGGTATATATGAATGGTGGATGAATGAAAGAATGGTGGATGAATCTAAGAGTGGTAGCTAAATTTGAGAGTGGTAGATAAATTTGAGAATGAAAGATGAGAATGATGGATGAATATAAGAATGGTGGATAAATTTGAGAATGGAAGATGAGAATGATGGATGAATGTAAGAATGGTGGATGAATTTGAGAATGGAAGATGAGAATGATGGATGAATGTAAGAGTGGTAGATAAATTTGAGAATGGAGGATGAATCATTTCTCTATAAATACCACATTTCAAATGCTAATGAATACACAAGTAGTAGAGAAGAAAGAATTTAGAGAAAGAAAAGAGTGAGAAGTACTCTTTGAGTTGGCAAGGAGTAAGCATTTGAAGTTCAACACACACACAACCAAGGTAGAGTTCTACTATCTTACATATTTCATGTTGAGTTTGAAAGAAAAGAATAGTGAGTCGGCATTTCCTATTCTTTTCTATCTTGATTTTAGCTTAATTGATGAGTTTATATCATGATTTGGTGAAATTGGGAGGTGTTTGTTTGCCTAGAAAGTTCTAGGAAAATTTAGAACAAATTGAGCTCCGAAATAGAGCATACTGTTTGGGTATTATTGACTTGGTTAGAGGCCGAATTGATCTAAACCTTCTTCATGAAAGTTGTAGGTCTTTCAATTAGCTTTCTAACGAATCCGACCTTGACTTATTTAGAATTTTGTGTGGAGAGTTGTGACTGTTTTACTCAAACTGGTTTTTCAGCAAAAGATATTTTCGTTCAAAATAGAAAGGCTACTGTAATTGCTTATTTTGACTATGAAAATGTTGAATTTAGGCTACGGTTGTGAAATATGAAATTGTAGATCTTCGAGTCTTCTTTTCAGAACACTAAAGTTCATTAAATTTGGATAAATGAGCTAGAAGATACGGCCTAAACACTAAAAACTGTTTTTGGATGGGTTTAAATCATGACAATGAAATATGGGGATTTCAAATCTTGGATTTTTATATGAAAATGAAAAACTGAAACTTTGGGACTATTTTTCCCATCAATTATATCAACTCAGGATCATGTGTATCAAATTTGAGAATTTTCCGATGAGTAGATTAATTTCTATAATTTTCTGAAGTTTAGAAATACTGAAACTTTGAAAATTTGTAGTATATTGTGTATATGTCCGAAAATTCTAAAATTTGAGTATATTGTAAAGCTTAAATTTATGGATTTTTAGAGACAAGAATCATGGAAAAAGACCTATGGATGAATGAGAATTTCTAGAGAGAGAAAGCTTCCTTGAAGCTTTAATGGTAGACACATGGTGTATTTTCATAGTTTATTGAAAAATTATGATTTTTACATATGTGGTATAGATTGATTTTATATGAATTTAGAACTTTGAATCACTTCAATTGGATGTGAATTGTGAGAGAAATTGAGAACCGAAGTTGCCGAAAAATATGAAATTTTATTAACGAGCCTACTTTGGCATCATTTTTAAATATGTTCGGATGGGAGGTGTTATACACCACTATGATATTTTGAAAGATTGTATCACACAGATTCTATAACACCTTGAATCATCCAAATCGGATGAGTAACGAAGGAGATATAAGTGTGCAAAGTTGGCCAAAAAGATGGAAAATATTGAAGTAACATGTATGTGAGTGTGCATGTATAATCCTGTGTGGTGAAGGTGCATAATAGACCATACAACCTCAATTGCTAATTAGTGCTTGTGAATAGCATTTTGACTTGGAGTTATTTTTAAAAATCCTATTAAATTAAGTTGATATTAATGGGTACAAAAGTTGTTGTTTGGGAGGCATGAAAGAGCCTAGAAAATTATGGAGCATAGTGAAGGTGCACCATAAGGCTTATCATGTGACCTCATTGTATTTTGACTATTCTAGTATGATTTTTCAATCGAACAAAATTTGATTAATTCTACAAAAATCAAACAAGTGTCCTAGAATGGATTATTTTGTAGAAAAATACATGTGGATAGAAAATTAACTATCTTCCAAATTGTGAGTCTTTGGAAAATAGTTAAAAATCATGAATAATTGATTTTTATAAATCATGATGATTAGTGAAAGATCTTGGAAATACAAGTATGGAAATTATATTGGCATATATATAAACTGTTAATATATGCATGTGATATTTGTAAAGTTTATAACATGCTGTTATTATTATGAATAAAATGATGAAGCATGTTAATTGTTATGTATAAAATACATACTTGTGATATTTGCCATAATTATTGCGCATAAAATTGGCATATGGCATGTGGTGATGATGTTATGAGAAAGTGACTGGGCTTAACAGTAAATTCCATACATCTCATAGTAACAATGTGTTTTGAGAAAATAAAACCGTACACTTGTTATGTGAATATGCGTATATGGGCGCGCATGTTACGCATGCAGGCAAAGCGGACAATATTGTTACTTGGAGAAGTACGGGGTGTTACAGTGGCACAGTTACATGTGGTGGCTCAAGTTGAGTGAGCAGAATGATTATTTGTATATCACTGATATAACTGTTGATATGAGATATATGATTGAAATGTATGCACAAATTGACATACATGAATTGTTGATATGAGATGTATGCCATATGTATTGCATATAATAATTGCATCTGGCATGAGACACAGTAACATGTGAGATATATTGCATAGAAAATTATATGCATTTATGATTATTTTTGTAACTGTGGAAACGAGGAGTTGAGATACCACCGATGGACAAAAGATCCTGAAAACAGTTGGTGCACTAATATATCACCCTTGCTAAAAACAGCACGTAAATCCTCTTGTCAATGAGTGACAATCGCGGTAGGTCCTAAAAAGGCGGGGACTGGGTGATATACATCCTAAAAAGGCGGGGATGCTGTTGTGGTTAAGATGGTTGAGTACCTTAAAAATGAGGTAGCCATCTGTTATGTGAATGGTTGATGTTTTGCAGGAAAAGCAGGACAGAAAGATGGTTGAGTACCTTAAAAATGAGGTAGCCATCTGTTATGTGAATGGTTGATGTTTTGCAGGAAAAGCAGAACAGAGAAAATGACAGGTATGACTGCATGAGCATTGCATCATATATCTGTCATATGCATAAAGCATGCATGTACTGTAAAATTATTTAATGTGAAAAAGTGATGGATATATTCTGTAATATATATAAATGAATTACAGATATGATGATTTATTTATGTGATATTTGGCGGATGATAAAATTTGTTGACAGATATGAGAATATGGAAGGATGTGAATATTTTTGAATGTATTGAGACAAGAAGATATTGTATTCTTGTAATATGAATTACAATAATAAAAATGACTCACCGTGGACGTAGGCAATTTTGCCGAACCACGTAAATCCTGGTGTTTGTTTATTTTCTGCTATGTGTTTTCTTTAAGAGGATGACACGTTATCAGCATGAGACTCTATCCAACTCAGTAAACTAAATGGAAGTTTTTGAAATTTGGGTACATTTCGGGACTGTACTCAGGATACAAACTAGTACTCAGCGCTATCTTTAATTGTTGAGATGTTAAAAAAAAAAATATTTAAAGACTTCCGCACGCGTATTTTGAAAAACTGTGTTAATTTTAAAAAGAAATTACTCAAAAGATAAGCGCTTGGTGTTTTATGTCACTGTGGCATTTCCGCATAGGGGTTACCCTGTGTGGGGTGTTACAGCACCATACACTGATCTTTAAAAAATTTTACCCGATCTGTTATACTTCCAATAAATATCACCCAAAAAGATATTCTTGAAAGTAGGGGGCAACTGATGAGGGTAAAATCGTCATCAGTTCTTTATGTGTACACATTCCGATCCGATAAATGAATAAAATATTCTCCGATCGGATGAAGAGGATACCAACTGTTGTCCGAACTGATACAAATAAATGGATAAGGTGCATGCCCGACCTACTAGATTGAAACTGTTCAAAGATCTCGACGAGGAAGAATTCGTTCACCGACTTGAATATTAGTTTGCTTTGGCCGATCTTTGATATATAGGCACGTGACTATAAAAGGGACTACCGATCTACCGCAACAAACTCGTCATTTCAAAAACGAATCTTCACCGACAGGTTCTGACCTCCAACAGCCATCCTCATAATTACTTCGATTTGATGGTGACATATTGTTATACAAATGGTGCATAACCAATAATACCCCCAAACGACGTAACAGAAATAGAGAAAACACTCGAGTGTTTTCTCGGGAAATCACCCTATAAAAGGGAAGTATCACATCTCATGCAAGGTACGAAAATATTCCCTAAGAAATACATTCTATTTTGCATTCTCTATTCACTGATTTGATCGTCGGAGCTTTGCAGGTAGAACACCGCACCGGTGTAAGTAGTATCTCTGTTGATCCAACGGTCCGAACTATTTACCCATTCCCTTTCATCCCTTTTACCTCTTTTCGACATCAACATTAGTAATTTATAAATTATAACAGAATGCTAGTGTTATTTCACCAATCTATTATACCCATATATTTTCATGCATCTTAATTGACATATGACTTGTTATTCATATTAAAAAAAAAA
>JAESVK010027303.1:0-14061 GCA_017140935.1 Hamamelis virginiana | reverse complement strand
TAGTAAGGATCAGTGGCAGGAGGTTCCTTCTAAGCATGTGGTTTCTAAGGTTGTGGTTAAGGAGAAGACTGTAATTCCTAGTTGCATAGGGACGGATTCGAGTAATATGTTTGATGCCCTTGCGGCTGGGATGGATGATAATGGAGGAATGGAAGGTATTATCTCGCGTGATGACCTTCGCAAGAAGCTCAAAGAGAAAGTCCAATCCTTGCAGAAAGCTAGAGGAAGAGATGTTCATTGATCTCTTTGTTGTTCCCTTTAGTTTTGTGGTAGTCCTAGCCTCTTGGGTTGAAAGAGGTTGTGATATTCCTAGCCTCTTGGGTTGTAAGAGGATTTGTTGTTGGCTAGGTTTTGTGTGTTGATCTCGTTCCTTTGGATTTGAGATCTTGGTTTGCTCTCCGTTGTAGATCCTTGTTTTTTTTGGTAATAAATTTCTTAATTATCCAAAAAAAAAAAAAAAAAGCTTATTATGAAGAATAATGGTTGGAATGAGAGTTTCCTTGCTTCTGTTCTTATTGCCAAGATTCGTAAAAAAGAAAATTTGAAGGAATGTTTGATTGTTAGACAAGGGCTCCAAGATTTGCTTGCTAGGAAGGGCCAGGCCCTGCTTGGTTGTGATGAACTTGATATGCTTGATGCTCTTGTTGTTGTTGCTCATGGCAGTCAAGCTATTAAGTGCCATGAGGTTGTATCCTCTTCTTCTGCTTGTGTTGGTAGTGAGCATATTGTGTATCCCCAGGAAGGTAGTGAAGAGATCATTGAGGGTAGTGTTGGAAGTGATTCATGCTGTTCTTGTGGTAGTGAATATGAGTGCTCCAAATGATGTGACAGTGTTATTGATGAGGGGGAGTGTGTCCGAGAAGAGGTTCTAGCTTCATCTTCTTGCACTGGTCAGGGTGTTGCTAGTAAGGAAGAAGGGTGTACCGTGAGCAGGGTTTATAGTATGGTTTCCCCTCAAAATTTTCCCTCTACGAATGATGTTTGCTCATCTCCCAAGGTTGGCAGACTCGGTTTTGCAGGTGATGTTGTTGCAATGCAGGACTGTGAAGCGGCTGGTACAACACATTCTCTTGATGTGGAAGGTTCTCCTAGTACTGCGCATGGCATTATGTCCCCCTCTCATCATGTCAAGCATGTTAATAACAGTCCAAGTAGTAATTTGGGTGGAGTGTCCGATGTGGTTACTGTTGGGAGTCCAGATAGCTTGCCTAAGTTTGGTAACGTGTATGCATGTGGGGATGACCCTCAAGGTCTTGAGTTGACTACTGATGTGGTTAGTATAAATGCATTAAATGCATTAATTGCTAGTCATATGTCACCTTTTCGTGTAGCAGCTGGAGCTAGTGGGGTTGTTTCTCTTAGTTTTGATGCGCAAGTGGAGTCCATTCCTGACTTGGTTGGTGTGAATGCATTAAATGCATTAAATGCAAATGAAATATCTCTTTCACGTGGAACTACAAGTGCTGTGGGTGGCTTATCTAGTTTTGGAAAAATGATTGCAAATGGTGAGACTTTGGTTTCTATTAAAGAATCTAGTGGGTCCGGGTCTCAAGAGCATGAGTGTGGGGATGTTGGAGGCAAGGCCTTGTTTGGCCATGTTACCCGTGGGTTTGATTTGCTAGAAAAGTTGACTCCTGATTTAGGTGGTGTGAATGCATTAAATGCATTAAATGCAAATCACTTATCACATCCACGTGGAGCTGCTGTAACTATGGGTGGCTTTTTGAAATCTGGCGTTGGTGTGAGTGGGAAGACATTGGCTTCATTTCAAAAAACAAGTGGGTCCGGGTCTCCAAGGCATGTGCATGCAGATTGTGCGAATGGTGGTGTTGGGGGCAAGGATTTTGTTGACCAAGTTTCCCGTGGGTTAGTGGATGAAGCCCGTGGCCTCTCTCTAAGTTTTGAACCCGGTTCTATTACTGAGAGTCCTCCTCACGTGGGTGTTCATCCCATGCATGGTTTGCATGCTCCTCAGAATTCTAATGTTCCTACTGGTGCTGTTTTTGATAAATCTCATGGTGTTAGTGGTTCTGTTATACCAAAGGGTACTACGGGTGTTGATTTATATAGAGGTAATTTGGTTTTCCCTCCTTTGTCGTCTTCTTCTTTTGGTCACAAGGTTAATGGAGGGGATGGTTCCAATAATCCTCCTATTAGGTCTTGGAGTAGTCTTGTCCATAAGCTAAATTGTCAAAAATTCCTCATCTTTCCAGTATGGATATTGGTGAAAGTAGGGAAGGTATTTTTGAAGTTCCCTCTATGGTTATTGATGAAGGAAATAAGGAATGGGGCCTTTCCATTTTGGGGTATGTTTTTGACAAGAACCTTCCCTTTCCTTTGGTAAGTAACTGGGCTTCTCGGGTTTGGGGTGAAGATGTTTCCAAAGTGCTGAAGTTTGATAATGGGTTCTATATTTTCAAAGCTAGTAGCTCGGAAGCTCTTGATAGAATTCTCAATGGTGGGCCATATTACATTGCTGGTAAATATTTGGTTCTTAAAAAATGGGTGTCGGGAATGGAGTTAAAGAAAAATTGTATCTCTAGTCTTCCTCTTTGGATTAAATTCTTCAATGTCCCTCTCTTGTTTTGCGAACCACCAAGGGAATGGAATTTTTGGGAAGTATTTTAGGTTGCCCTTTGTTTATGGATATGCATACGACCGCTGGTAATAGGGCCAACTTTGCTCGTGTGTGCATTGAGATTGACGCTCGAAAGGTTATTTCTAAATCTTTGAAAGTGGATGTTGGGAATGGTGAGATTGCTGAAATTGGGATTGAGATTCCTTGGTTCCCTTCTCGTTGTGAGAAGTGTAATGTGTTTGGCCATTCTTTGTTGAAATGTCCTCTCACCACTCCCTCTTCCTTAGTTCCCAAGCCTATTCAAGTTTGGAGAAAGAAAGACCCTCAGGTTCCTACAGTTGTTATTGATCATTGGCTCGAGGTCCCGTCTTCTAAGGCCAAGGTTGATGAAGGTTCGATTGAGAGGGTGAAGGTTAATGTTCCCTCAGTTAGTAAAGGATGTGATACTAGTAATCAGTTTAGCGCTCTTGAAGCCAGTGATGTTGATGATGCTCTATTGGATGATTCGGAGTTGATGGATTGCAACTATAATGATAACCTTTTATCAAGGAAGTCTCTTAATGCACAAGCTTTGAGTTTTTGTGGGCAGCAATGGGTTAGAGAGAGATGCTCTGGCGATGAGCGACAATGCGGGGATCCCTTGTCTTCTTCGTATTTTTGGTTGGATCCTTGGTAGCTTCTGGGTGGTTTTCGCTCCTGGATTGTTCTTTTGCTCTTGGTTGTGATTTGGTTCTCTCCTCGCGGTTTGAACCCTCTCTTTGGTACGTTGCTGTAACTCCTTCCACTTTCGTAGTGGGTTCGAGGTTTGTACTCAGCCACTGGTGGAGGTTTTGGCTTCTTCTTCATGGCTCCTAATAGAACCAAACCCTCTCTAGCACGTGCGTCCGAGATGCTTTTATTGGGGTCGAAAAAGGGATCGAAGATTCCTGCTGCTTCTGCAGTTTCTGGTGCTTTATTGCCTTGTGGGGTTGCTGTAAATAGTGTGGGTATAGAGGGTTTTACTGTTGAGGAACCCCTTAATGTGCGTGCCTCGAACATTCCTCATGTGAGTGGTGCTCCACATGGCCCTTGTACACAAGATCCTGTTGTTTCCCTCTCGAAGTCAACATTTTCTTCATTGGCGTCACATGTGGTTGCAGATTCAACAGGTAATGGGTCCCGTAGGTTGGATTTGGGGGAACAACCTATGGTGGGTGACATCAATGCTTCGATTGGTGTATCATGTGAATTGTTGAATGCTTTTCAACCCACGGTGGGTACATGTGCTGCTACAGATGCGTGCTTTTCAAGCATTAATGATCATTCTAAGTCTGATTTGTTACTAAAGGATGATGAAACCCATGTGGTTCCGAGGGTTTTGTCAATGGAATCTCACGCGGTTAATGCTGCAATTACTCACTCTGTGGGTGTATTTAAGAGGCGTTGTGTGGCAGATGCACATGGAATTTCTGCTGGAGATTCTTCTGAATCACATTTACGTGGTGGATTTGTGTCAGATTCTATTCTAGGGGCTGGTTTGCTTCATCAAGGGGTTGATTCACAGGTATTTGTTGGATCGAAGGAGGGCTCTTGCTTACCTAGGATTGCGCGCGATAGTGGACTGGATGGACCCCACCATTTGTGTGTGAGTGGAGGATCACATGGCAACAACCCTCTTGTGTCGTCTTCTTCGGGTAGTGGTGCAGAACCATTTGCTTCTTCTCGTGTTGTTGGTGTTCGCACCCATGTGGAGCCATCACATGTAGGACCTTCAGGTGCTTCCATTGGCTCTGTTTTTTATTCAACTCAAGAGAATCCAATTTCCCATTCTGAGGAATTGGAAAAGAGTCTGGGCTTCTCTGATGACACCAGGTTTTTTTTTTCTAAACCTGTGTCACGTACTGTGTTTTCTTCGCGTATTTCCTCTGTAGGGAATGTACACTCAGATCTTTGTGGCTCTAGATCCGAATTGTTAGGTCTAGATTCTCATGTATCTGAGAAAGGTGGTCATCAGACTGATAACTTCTCTGGGGCAGGTTTTGATATTAATAGAAATGCTCAGTGTGTGTTTGGGAATGCAGACAAAGGTAAGGGTGTAGGCCAAGTTTCAGCCTCTGGTTTTTCTTTTGGTATTGGGGGAGCTGCTGGGTCTAAGGCTACGGGTTTGGGTAAGGCTATTGGTCGTGCTCCTGCAGGTGCAGCTCTTGATGGATCTGGTAATCGAGTTATTTCAGACTGGAAGTCTCTTTTTTGCAAACCTTCTGGCTTATCTTCAAATTTGCAGTTTCATAAGCCTACGATAGTGGATGGGAGAATTAGAGTAAATCCTCCTGAGAGTGTGGCGTTGGCTGGTATGGTGCATTGGCAGGAGTGTATTGTGGGACAATTTTGTAACACCCCAACATCCATACCGACCCTTCCGGATAGGTCGACACGTGTCAAGATAGAGGTACAACCTGACCTGCTCATTCGTATCTCTTCATGAGGTACACAAATTTAATAAATAACAAACATGTACTTAGAGTCAACCTGAAATATACTGCAATAAAGCAGGGGTGAGCGTCAACGTGCTCAGTAGGGATAATATGACCTCTACGCATTAATAATAACATAGTGATACATGGAATATTCATATAAAGTTCACATTTCAAGAATATTAAAGTTTTATAAACACATTTGGTAAACAGTAATTTTAGAACAGCGTGGACTTTCAGTGAAAAACCATAGTCTCCATAGTCAGTAACAATATCAGTAGCCAGTAACCAGGCGTATGCCTCGCATGCGGAATGTCCCATCGCATGTGGACAAAGTATACGTCACCTCGCGGGGCCCAAAGTATATATATAGAATGCTCAATTCACGCGCAGGTCCATAGTATACCCATCGGTATGGAGTTCGGCCCGATTGGCATATGCGTCACTTCGTTAGGTCCCTAGCATATCCAATCTTGGACTGAATTATATTATAGGGCTATTGATTCTAGGCTAACAAACCTGTAGCTCAACCAGGCTACTATTAAATCAGGCCGGGGACCGTAGTCACTGTCGCACCCAAAATATAACCGAAAGGGGCCATGGGCCCCAGGCCCCCAATGATACAATTCAGTCCACAAACATGTATATATATAATAATGCATGTCCTGAAAGATATAACTAATCATCATGCCATGTCCACCGAGATGAGGCCGGGACCGTAGTCGCACTGCCGCCAACATCCTCGCATGGTAGTATTTCATCTCAAGAACCAGGATCCATCGTAATGAGATTAGGGGAGCAAGCTCAAGCCTAAACCTCTGGCACGCATGGTATCCAATATATAGTGACCCGGAACCCATAAGCAGGCGTTCCCTTTTATATACAAAAATTTCCAGAGCCTCAGCTCAAAACAGATATAAAACCAGTTTTTTCCAAATCATAGTCTTTCCAAAATGATGGGAATGACTCAAGTTTAAACAAATCCACTTACTCTGTACATGAACCTTTTTAAAAGATAGGGCATTTTTGAATATCAATATCATGTATCACTAATCAAAGTAGTTTAGTTTAAAACCCTATCAGCTTTGTTCAGTAAAACAGTTAATAAGAAAGGCCCATTCCCATATGTATAAACAATTCACCGATTATAAACATTTCTACGTAAAACCTTTCTTATAGTTCATAAAATTTGCCACACAAGTTTTACAGTTCATAAACAAGTGTATTCCATGTATCTAGTTGACAATTCAGATATAAAACAGGGTTCATGATTCATATCACTCTCATAACAGAATAAAACAAGGAGTAAGGTTCGCAACCGTTATTAAATCATAAAGTTCAGTATGTGTTTGGAAATATACAGTGTTCTCTTCAAATCTTCCCTTTTACGGATCTTGTCAAGAAGCACAGAGGCAACATCTATTTCACTCCATTTGTTGATTTTCATAATATGAAGAACATGTTTTTTGGAGAAGACCTTGAAACAGTGCTACAACAGTAGGGTTAGTAGCTCTACTCCCCCCCCCTTGGGGGGGTGGGTGTTCATGGTTTAGGTCCGCTGTGGCCATTTGTGCTCCGATGCTTGGGTCTTCTTGAGTGGTTTGCTCCCAACAATGCTTGGCTCGTGCTCTCTTCGTTCTAAGCCGTGGTCCTTTAGCATCTTCAGTGGGAGTGTTGTTCGTTTTTTTCAGGTTTAGGTCCGCTGGACCATCTTCTGTGCGAGTAGCACGCGGTTTGCTACAGACCTGCTGTATTTTATTGAGGATTTCTCTCCCATTGATGGTCTAGCTCACACCTTGGGTTCCTGAATGTTGATGAGGTAGCTTCCATTGTTGGTGTGAAGCTCTTGAGCAGTTCTGAGTTGCTTTACGAGCTCGGGTTCCATTCCATGTCGTTTGCCAGTTTTGGGTTCACGTGTAGCTCTTGTAAGCTGTTGCTTTGAGATATATCTTCTGGCTTGTGTGTTCTCTTTCCGGGGTTACTTTTTTTTTTTTTTTTTTTTTTTTTTGGATAATTAAGAAGTATATTACCAAAAAACAAGATATTACAAGGAAGCGCAAAGCACGAGCCACAAAAGAGGGCAAACAGCACTAACCCCTAGCCAAACAGAAACCTCTTACAACCCAAGAGGCTCGGGGAAAACAAAGAAAAAGAACAAAAACTAAGGGACATCTCTCCCTCTAGAATTCTTCAGAGATTGAATTTTATCTTTAAGCTTCTTTTTGAGGGACTTTCGCGACAAAGAGAAATCATCATAGTTGCAATCCACTATGTCCGAATGGTCCAGAGATTCATCAACAACATCATCAACATCATCATCATTCAGCACATCAAACTGATTTCTAGTAACACATCCTTGACTTACGGAATTATCCAACAGATCTTCATTACCAGTAACTTTATCCCTTGAAGCAGGGATCTCCTGCCAATGATCAACTCCAGCACTAGCAGCAACTCTAGTGGTAACAGCCTGAGGAACAACCTGAGGATCTTTCTTTCTCCAGACCTGAGTATTCCTGACAACCTTAGGGGGAGACAAAGGACACTTTTGCATGGAGTGGCCAAAAACTTTACATTTATCACACCGAGAGGGATTCCAAGAGAGATCAATCCCAATCTCAACAAAATCTCCATTGTCAATCCTAACCTTAACAGATTTAGGAAT
The DNA here is from genome assembly GCA_017140935.1 of Hamamelis virginiana. NCBI lineage: Eukaryota > Viridiplantae > Streptophyta > Magnoliopsida > Saxifragales > Hamamelidaceae > Hamamelis > Hamamelis virginiana. The sequence continues at coordinate 6,365 of JAESVK010027303.1, read as the reverse complement.
CACTTTACTGGCATTAATTTCAATACACACCCGAGCAAAATTTGCCCTACTACCATTAGCTGTATGCATATCCATGAAGAGAGGACACCCCAGAATGCTGCCCAAAAATTCCATTCCTTTGGTCGATCGTAAAATAAGAGGAACATTAAGGAATTTAACCCACACAGGAATACTAGAAAAGCTAGATTTTTTCAACTCCATACCCGGTTGCCATTGTTTAAGGACCATATAACTGCCAGCAACAAAGTAAGGACCCTCATTCAAAATTCTATCAAGAGCTTCTGAATTTCTTGCCTTAAAAAGGAAAAACCCTGAATCAAACTTCAGAACTTCAGTAACATCTTCACCCCACACACGAGTAGCCCAACTACTAACAAGAGAGAATGGGAGGTTTTTGTCCAACACATAACCTAAAAGAGATAAATCCCATAACTTCTTACCTTCATCTAGGACTACATCAGGCACAACATAATAGTCATTCAAAAATCGGCCCAGAGTCCATATTAGAGAGCTTAAGCAACTTTGCTTGGCTGGCTGGATTGCTGACAAGACTATTCCAAGGACGAGACAAAGGAGGAGCCAGCCCAATACCATTACTTACTCTAGAAACTAGAGGAGGAAATAATTCATCCGAACCATGAGGGAGACCAACACCAACATGTGTCTTTCTCTTTGCATGCGAGCCAAGCACACCATGCAAGCCAAGAGAACCATCACGTGAATTTTTTGTTGCATGCGAACCATGCAAGCCATGCGAACATTGCTGGTTTGAATGCAAATAAAGCGGGTCACGTGAACCATGCAAGGAAGAGAACCTGGCTGGGGAAGAAACACGAGGACCTTCATCTCCATGGCCACCAGCTGCTCCACTCTCATCCAAGGCTTTTTGAACAAACCCAGCTTCAATACGAGTAGGCGCGGGAACTCCAGCAACAAGCGCCGGACCAATCTCTGCCATCTTGAAACCCAAACCAGCATCTGACCTAGGAACTTCCACGTGACCACCTTCTTCCACCTCTTCACTGACAGCGCTGACAGCAAAATTAACGTGCGCAGGCCCATCTGCAACTTGAAAGGCTCCAGAAATAAGCTCATCATGGGGAGGAAAGGCATCAAAAGCAGCAGTTGAAAAAGCACTACTTGGATGGTCACGGGAAGGACACGCGGAATAACTCCCTGCCAACTCATTTAATGCACCTGAAAAACTTGAATTTGCACTCCCAAAGGTAAGACAAGCCGATTTGCCGCCTGAATGGAAAAGCGCATGGTCAACATCCAACTGCCCTTGAGATGCGGGCCCAATTGAATTGTAAGAAGATTTTAAAGTTGGAACCAAAGGATCTCCCACACAAGCACCAGTATGCGTAAGACCACTTTCCTTACCAGCTAAACCAAAAGAAGATGACGTGTGGCTTACCTGTAATGCATTTAATGCACTAACACTTGAAGAACCATGCACAGGAATTTGGCCCTTACAACACGTCCCTACAGAACCAAGGCCATGAGCTGGTTCCACTGGATCCAACGGAAACCTAGCACTTGGCTTAACCACCTCAACAAGGGATACAGAGGTTGATGCAACAGATGCATCATAGCCAGGGGTAGCCCCTGCCAAGACAGGCACAGCAGTTGCTGAGGCAGAAAAAGACGGCCTCAAGCCATCACTGGTAATGGGGGAGGGGATCCCATGTAACGCACATCCAGCAGACCCAACAGGCTTTGCCATGGAACATGCACCAGTCTTCCCACCAGCTCCCACACCATGACAAGCATCCTCGGGGCTAATCTTCACTTCAAGAGAATTCTCATCAACACCAGCAATATCAGACCCTAAATCATCATCACTCAATTGACATTTAGAACAATCATCAAGAGTGCCACATGAGCAGCACTCACTGTCTGACCCACAATCGGACCCATCCACAGCAGTTTCACCCAACTCACAACCTTCTTTACTAGAGGAGGTTATAGAAGACACGCACCCACTATCTGGATCCATGGAAGAAACCTGAACAGGATGGATACTAGCCAAGTTTTTAGAATTAGAAAATTCAGATAAAATGGCATCAAGCTCATCACAACCCGTCAGGCCTTTCCCTTCTCTAGCTAAAAGGGCTTCCAGCCCCTTCTTGACAACAATACACATCTGTAAAGCCTCGCGCCTGCGGATTTGATTTCTAAGTATCACAGCAACCTCCTCTAAGCTCCATCCCTTGATCTCCATGAGCTTGAGAACTTGCTTAATCTCAAACGAGTTAACCTCGACAGGTTTATTCACAGTACCTCCATCACAAGTTTGATCATGGAAATCTCTGAGTGACATCTTTGAACCTTTCTTCATAATAACTCACCCAGAAAATAAAATAAAATGGATCAAAATAAAAGGATCAACAAAATCAAAGGACCACACCAAAATAATCAAAGGAAACCAGACCACAAACAAGAGAAAAACAAGAGAAGAAAACAAGAGAAGGGGAAGGATCACCCTACCCCAGAGCTTCTCTCTCTAGAAACCATTCCACTCTCTCTAGAAACCTAAGTCAAATGCATTGGGCCCTTTCCGGGGTTACTTTGTTTTGTTATGGATGATTTTATTTCTTAAATGTTCATTTCCATCTTTTGCTGGTTAGTGGTTTGGCAAAACCACGGTGTGCATGCTTGTTCTTTGTTAGCCGTGCATAAGAGCTTGTTCAGTGTTTTTTGGTCCTTGATGCACTTGGTCTGGATTGGTGATTAGTGGTGTTTCAAAACCACGTTTGCTGGTAGGTGGTATTCAAAACCACGGTGCTTCAATGTTGTGGGTTGGCTTTCGTTGCTGTTTGGTGGTTAGTGGTTTTCATAAACCACGAGTTTTAGTGGAAAGTTCATCTCCATTTTTGCTGGTTAGTGGTTTGGCAATACCACGGTTCAATACCACGGTTTGGATCCATGCAAGGTAAGGCTTCTTCTGACTTTGTAAGTGTAAATGCTTTTCATGCATTTAATGCATGTCAAGTGTCGCTATCACGTGGTGAGGCAGCGGGCGCATGTGGGGCAGTCACTCTTTATTTAGTTGCGCATGAGGAGTTTGTTCCTAGCTTGGTTGGTGTGGTTTTTGGCTTGGTGGGGCCGCATGTCTGGTGCATGCTTGGGCAGAGGTGTTTTTCTATTGAACCAAGCCTTCTTTGTGAGTGGAAGTCCACGTGGATAGGTGCGCATGTCTGGTGCAAGCCTTCTTTTGTGACGTGTCCAAGTCTGCTGGCAAGTGTGCTTTAGACTATGCTTTTGATGGTTGGGGAGGAAATTAATTTTTAATTTCTAGTGGGGTCGCTTTGACAAAGTGGATGATGATGGTTTGGTTTTCAAGATTTATATATGGCTGCTCTTGTTGTTTTTGATGGCGTGGAAGCTTTAAATGCATTAAATGCATATCATTTTCTATTCCTGTTGATATGGTTTTAATTTTCTTTATCTTTATTTTATTAAACTCATTTGATACTGTGAAGTGGGGGCAGAGCGTGTTATTGGGAACGTTCTTGTGGGGCCAGCTTTGTGATAGTGGGAGATGATGCTTTCTTCTCAAATCTTTTTGTTGCGTGTCCTGTTGTGCATGTGAAAGTGCCTTCTGATGTGGTTCTTCTTGGTTTGTGTGATTACTTTAAATGCATTTATTGCATTTGAAATAATTGCATTTGACATATCATTTACATTTCCTAACGATGATGCGCGTTTTTAATAGTGATGCATTAATTGCGCAAGTGGAGTTTTTTTGATAATGCGCGTCTGTCTTTATTTCCAAATTCTAATGACGCATCACATGAAAATGTGATTGTGGGGGCAGGGCGTGATATAAGGAATGTTTCTGTGGGGCCAGCTTTGCGCATGGGGTTGTTAATATGTTGCATGGCTTGCGCATGGGGATGTTAGGGACATGCCGTGTTTGACCATGTGTGCCGTGGTTTAGTGGATGATGGTCGATCCATCTCACGTGAATGTTAATCTGTTGCATGGCTTGCATGCTCTCAGAATATTCATAATAGGCCTGTTTTGGTTATACCGCAAGGTGATAGGCTCGGACTGGTGGTTGCGGGGCGTGCGCATGGTGGTGTCCACTTGGTGGTCTTTGAGTGCATGCTGGTCCTCTAGTGCATCGGTTTTGCGCCTCTGATTCTCCTTGCTGCCGTGCTCATGGTCTTTGTCTTTGCTACTTTGGGTTGGGTGCTTTCACCGCACGGGAACTTCATGGGTTTTATTTTGTATGTTTGCGTGAGCTGTTGGTTGTGCTTTTCATATCACGTTTTTCGTGATGTTGCAGTTGGGCTTTGGGCTTGTTCCTGACGGCTTTGTTGGTTGTGCTTTCGACCGTTTGACCGGCTATGTTCAATTTTATTGTTATTTTATATTTTATATTGTCGGTTGATGTGTCTTCAGGTCTAGTTTAGACTTTTTAAATGCAAATAGGAAGGGTTGAACTTCCTTTGTATTTGTATTTGTTTTTTCTTCCCCCTAGCCTCTTGGGTTGTAAGAGGTTTCTTTTATAGGTTAGGGAGGTTGGTTGGCCTTTTGGGCTTTTAAGCTTCGGCTTGTCGCCAGGATGGCATTTGTGCTGTAATTCTTTTTTTGGTATATATATTTCTTAATTATCCAAAAAAAAAAAAATATACAGTGTTCTCATAACAGTTGTAAATTTGATATATCTTTACCAACGGTAAAAGGTTACTTATCCCTACCTCAATATAGCTGTGTTTTCCAACCCTTGTGGCTCCACGAGCCTCCCAATGCAATGCTTGATGCACCCAATGCAAGTGACCCTCCAAAGGACCCAACCAACACTGATAAACAATCAACAATGCATGCAAGAAGGATCAAAAGAAAGTATAAGCATTCACAGTTCAAAAGCAAAGCAAAATGATTCTCAGAACTGCTCACTCGCGACCCTAAGGATTTAAAACCCCAAAATGTCAAACCCAAGACTCTAAAACTTCTGAAATAATTAACTTTTTCTTTAACTGAAATTTTCAGTGTAAAGTAAAAGGAAAATATGGGTTTTGGAGAGAGAAGCTCTCGTGATGCTAGTTGATCGTGACTGGGTGTGGGTTCTCTGTTATTTGTTTTTGGCTTGCCTCGATTTGTTCTTAGATCCCTGGTTTTGGCTGTGTTTCCCTCCTCGTGATCTCTGTTTTCTCTTTAGGGCTTGTTTTGATTCGCATTTTTATGGGTCGCAACAAGCATACGCCCTCTTCTGTGCGTGGGTATGGTTCGTCAACCAAGGCTCGTGGGTCTGGTTCGTCACCCTCTGTGGGGTCGCGTGTGGGTGTGAAGGTATCGGATGGGTTTTTGGATGGTCCCGCCACTGTAAGCCATGTGAAACCTGCTGTAGCACATGGGAGTGTGGATTCTTCCTCTGCGGGTCCCGCCAATGTTGATGGTGTAGAGATTGATCTTCCACTTGGATTGAAGCAAAGTGGGGTTGCTGAAACCCATAGTGATCCGCGGGGTGTACCTTTGGATTCTTGTGCCTTTAATGCTACTTTTAACTCCTCTGCAGGTGTGATTAAGGGTTTGAATGTGGGTGTCTGCGAGGGTTTCAATAATGGAGTTGAGTCAGTTGGGGTGATTCCTCCTATGGTGAGTGGAATCCCACATGGCATGGATTCCCTTGGATTTGTTGTTAATGGTGCGGCTACAGTAAATGACAAACGAGATTCCACTGTGAGTGGATTTCCACATGGCGTTAAACCATGTGAGGATGCTGAATCACATACGGTCTCTGGGTTTCCTACTTTGCCTTCACGTGGAGATGTTCCTTTTGGTTCTCATGTTGACATTGATAAACCGCATCTCATTGGGGCCCGTGGGTTGGATGCGAGGGATATTACCTCTGTGGATGCACTTGGTGCCACGAGCAAGGGATATTCTGCTGAGGGTAGTCCATTACTGTCTGCTGATGCCTCGAACCTCTCTTCTGCTGCTACACCTTCTGGTTCTTTTATTGATGAGGAGGATTTTGAAAAAACCTTGGGGTTTTCTGATAACACAGATTTTCTGTATGAGGGTTTTCCTCCACCTATTGCAGGGCTTGATCCTCGATCCAGGAAGTTAAAAGCTGCTGTGAGGGATCATTCATCCTCAGATCTATATGGATCTCGATCAAACTCTTTGGGTCAAGATCTACATGGATCTGAGGGTTCACGGGGTTCCTTTTTTCCCTCCATTTCTGCAGGTTCTATGAATTCCCCCACTGAATGTCCTCGGGATGTTACAGTTTTGAAAGCTGCTGGTAAGGAAGCTTCTTCTTCTGGTATTAAGGTAAATGTGAGGTGTGATGATGCTGTTTGGCCTTCTCCTATCTTGGTTAATGATGGAGCTGTTTCAGCTGGGTCAGG
>JAESVK010027273.1:0-18451 GCA_017140935.1 Hamamelis virginiana | reverse complement strand
GAATGAAATTGTAATTTTACAATTACCACAATTTTGGGACTTATCAAAGAGATTTCGGGAGCACATAATTCTTTCTTTTGTATGAAATTAATTTCTGGAGATTAAATGGAGCATTAATGAAAATTTTCAACATATAAAAGAAAAACCAATCGCTATGTTACATAATATTCTTTTATGTCATAAATGCCAAAAATTACTCTGAAATTATTTCATGGTCTATATATTTTTCAAATTGTGCATCTCACAATGACCTATTACCTTCATGTGTTAACTAAAGTAAGCCTATGATGGTAAGATCATTTATCTGTATAGGCCCAATTCAGGTAAAAGAAGTTATAGGAAGCCTTTTATTTAGCGTTTGGATTTGCTGGTGAGCAGCAATCTGCTCACCAAGTAGTGAGCAACCAGAGGATCGACGACACGTCAGCGCGTGGAGCAATCCAAGGGAGGAGGATTCAAACGCACCAGCTGAGGTCGTTTTGAGGCAAACAGTAAGCAAGCAGCCCCATTTAACCCCCTTAACGTGTGTGAACAGTAAAATTTTTTTGAAAATTTTGAGATTCAAATATTTTTTGAACTCCCGCTCAACGCCTCATATAAACTTCTTCTTTCTCTCTTCATTCTCTCTCCTTACCCAAATTTCTTCTCTCTCTCTCTCTCTTCCTTCTATCTCTTTACCCAAATTACTTCCCTCCCTCTCATCCATCTCTAAATTTCTTGATTTCTCTCTCTTTCTTTCTCCTCACGAACAGAGTAGCAGGTATTACTATCTCTTTCTATCCACCTAGATCAATATATATATATATATACACTTCTTGTGTGTGTGTGTGTGTGTGTGTGTGTGTGTGTGTGTTCATGTAAATATATGCATGTGACTGTTGCTATATAGCTTGGCATGATCAAAATGAAGTGAAATAGAATTGAGTTGAAGTGAAATTAGTTGGGGTTTATATGTGTTGGATTAAGATTGAAGATGAGTACTAAATATTTGTTAAAATGTCACAACAATATTGCAGGCACATAAGACATTCAAGATGGCATCATCGAGCTCTTCACAGTCAAGCCGATCATCACACCATCGCCGTTCAGGTTCAAGTGTAGAGTTTGCACCAATGTGTCATTGTGGAATGGTAGCTCCATTGAGAACATCATGGACGAATGTAAACCCGGGAAGAAGGTTTTACGGATGTGTTAAATATGAGACGACACATCATTGTGGGTTCTTTACGTGGCATGACAAGGAGCCGTTCACGAAACGATCAATTCAAGTAATATTAGAGCTACTAGCTGAAAAAAATGAACTTCAAAAGCACGTGGCAGAAATGCAAGGTCATTTATGTGTATTGGAAAACGAAAAAAAAAAAAAAAAATTACATCAATGTAAAAGGATATATTTTTATAATTGTTTTGATGGTTGTATTTAATGTTACATTAAATGTACTTACATAAATTATTATCATCAATATTATAATGGGTGTTTCGACTAAGTTTGTTGTGGAAAACTTGGTAAAAAATATGTCTAGTTTCTTATGTTTAGATTAGTTTAGATTTTTATTGAAATGTTGCTTCAGGTGAAGTTTGAAGGATAATAGTCGACTATTAAGATTTTGATAGTCGACTATTGAAGGTTTATATATGTACACACGAAGCGGCAGGAGTGAGCTTCAATGGAATAAATTTTTCCCGCCAACAATAGTCAACTATATGTAACCTATAGTCGACTATAGAATGGGTTCTATATATACCCCATTCACCCAACAGACGCGACTCTTCGTATCCAACAGTTCTCATTTGTGATATATCTCCCATAGCCTCATTCAAGGCAACTCTCTCTCTAATTTTTCATCTTCTCCATCAAAGAGAACCCCAACCCAATCTTCTTCACTCCTCACTATCCATTTTAGTAGCTAACCCTTTGCGTTGAACCGTTGAAACCCAAAAAAAATTGGGGATAATGGCTGCAAGGAACAAGAGAAAAGCGAAGCGGCATGATTCTCCTTCTAAGCACAGCAAGAAACGGCAATGAGAAGAGGATGAAACGGCTTTATGGTTTCCAGCGGGCGCATTTGACAAATACAAAACGGATTTCGCACTTCGCAAGTGTGTGCATGGTAAGGAAGTTACTTCCGAATTTCTGCAAAATAATTTCTCAGTGCTTGAAGATGTATTTCGTTTAGTTTATTGGACCCCTCTCATCTCCCTTATGGTCTGTTTGGTATGAGGGAAGAGTGGGAGGAGGGAAGGGAGAGGAGGGAAAAGGGGAGGGAAAAGGGGAGGGAGGCTTGTTTGGTATGAGAGGGGGAGAGGAGGGGAGGGAAAAGGGGGAGGAAAAGGGGAGGGAAAAGGGGAGCTTCTCCATCCGCCCAAAGTTGGGCGGAAAAGTGGAGGGATTTATGTTTTCAGTCATGAAATGACTTTTTTGCCCTTTAAACATTTTGAAAACCCACAATTGCCCCCCTTTATTCTCCAAGCAAGCACCTATACATATATGCCCACGCCCACTGTTTTATATATATATATACACACACACATGTGCGAGCGCACACGTGAAGGCTTCCAAATTATTTTTAATATTTTTATAAATTATTAAAAGCATTTAAAATATATTTGAATATGGGAGGATAAAATTGTAATTCAATACAATATATCATTTCCCTCCCCCTTGTTTACCAAACACATGGAAGGAAAGAAACCACTTTTCCATCCGTCATACCAAACACACAGGAAGGAAAAATGGTTTCCCTCCCCTGAGAAAGGAAAGCTCATCCCTCCTATTTTCCTTCCTTCCACTTTTCCATCCCTCCTACCAAACGGAGCATTAAAGTTTCTTCCTACCCTGAACTTATGAGGATGTTTTATTGTAATTTGACACACGATGAAAAAAATGACACTTTAACAACCACTGTCAAAGGTAGAACTTTTAACTTTGACAGCGACACCATAGCCGAGATCCTCAAAATACCCCGTTCTCATATTAAAGTCACATGTGCTGCTGAAATTGAGTCTGTTCCCGAGTATGATAGGCTTGAAGCCCTAAATTTACTTTGTGGTTGCACTGACTTGGAGGCCCGTGACAAGGTCAATGCTTCCTATCTCACCATTCCTAGTCGTATCATCCATCACATAATAACACATAATGTGATTCCTAGGGTGAGTTCACGAGAGACAATAACTACATTTGATACATTTTTAATGTGGAGTGTGGTCAAAACAGTTCCAATTGATTTGCCCAGTCTGATTTGTCATGAAATGATTACATGTTGCCAAAGGCGACATCAATCTTTGCCTTATGGTATGTTGATAACCTTGCTGTTGGATTATCATAAATTTTCTCGGAATGATGAAGTGGATGTTAAAAATCATTCAACCAGTGATTCTTACTTTGACACCACTTTATACAACATGAAACTACAAAAACTAAACGATGTGTGGGTTCACCATAAACCAAGACCGCATCCTCTTTATCAAATGTTGTTGAAGATCTTCGGTCTGAAGTTGACATGGTGAGCTTCAAAGGTAGTAAAATCCAAGAGACTTTTGAGAAGGGTTTCAAGGAAGCAAGGCAAAAGTTCGAGAACCATGGGGAAGATTTGATTGGGTTCCTAAATAAGGCACTTGGGGCACTATGATTTGATGTGTATTTATGCATGGTTAGTTAATTTTTTTGGTTGTCAAATGAACAGTTGTTTTTATTTATGTGGGACAATTAATGGATATTTTTTTGTGTAACTAAATGGTGGGCATAATGTTTTTTGGGTGGGGCTGAATGTTGCTGTGAAGTTTTTTTTTGTTTTGAAATTTTGGAAAGGATATGAGTTAGGGGAAACTATATGTGTAAATGGTTTTTAGTACATGAATGTAAGCCATGTTTGGTAAATGAAATTGAAGTTTATGGTTTCCAACTGTATGTGAATGTCAATATGTTGGTACGAAAGGTTGTATTGAATTGGTTGATTGGGACTCTTTCTGATTTGGGTTATGCGATTGTATTGAATGGTTGTTATTGTTCTCTTAGAGGTCATTTTTATTTTTTGCAAATTATGCATGTTTTTATATGCCTAAAAGTTGTACTATTGAACTTTATAATGCTAATGGAGTTGGTAGCTTTTTGTATCGCTAGGCTTCTTGTTATTCTCATGACATGCGATAAAAGTTGTACAATTGAACTTTTAACTTTATGTTGATTCCATTAAAGCAAAATGAGACAAAGTATCTTCCTATCAACAAAATAATTACTACTACATAGGTCAATCAAAGTTAACTCAGAACCAAAAAAAAAATAAAAAAAAAATCAATCAATTTCGGTGTAGCATTAGTCGACGGATTGGTATTGCCTATTCAGGAATTGGAGCTATAGTCGACTATGTGCTCCATGCTTAGTCGACTGTGTGGTATGGTAACTGCTTCTCCATGGAAAAAATTTTTGTGTGTACTATAGTTGACTATAGTATCCATGCTCAGTCGACTGTGTGGTCACTGCATCTCCAAGGAAAAAAATTATTTGTGCCTATAGTTGACTATATTTTCCATTCTCAGTCAACTATGACCTCGCATAACAAGTATTTTCCATTCTCAGTCAACTATGACCTCGCATAACAAGTTCTATACAACCTAAGTTGTCACCTGCACCATAAAATAAGACAACAATGAAATTAGTTAATGTTTTTGAAGCTATAAAGCAAGCATAATTTCTTATAATATAAATTTATTTTTTTTCTAAATAAAAAAATATACATACAGTGTCAAATCAAGATCAAAGATTGCAATTGGTGCACTTGGGATCCATTGCACCGGTTCATTCAAGTCCACCACCTATTACATGAAGAATGTTTAAATAAAACATTTACAACCTAAGTTATCATCTACCAAATTGGCGATAGAGAAAGTTTGATCAACTCGTAACATACCTGCGAAGATTGGGGTTTACTATAGACATGTGAGGATTGAAATGTAGGTAGCCAGCCAGCATCATCATGGCTAAAAATTTGATTAAAATCATAATTACTCGACTATATATGGTGAGGATTTGAGTAACTTGCCCTTGCATCACTATCCATTTGAGGCACATAACACGACATCTGTGAAGAAACGTGTGTTTGACTTGGGTTGGGTTGCTCATGAGTGTCTACATCATTTCCACTATTCATTTGACGAGTCTCTCGCGCTTTCATAGTTTTCTACAAAACATAGTATGAATTATGAAGGATTTTATATAGGGGTTTCCCAAACTAGAAAAAGTTGAATTTACTTTTTTTGTGACTTTCTTTGCCTTCGACATTGCATTCTCCAAAGCACTTCTTTATCTTTTCTTGCTCCGGAAAGGATCAGTTCTAACTTTTAGTCCCTTTGCTTGTCTATTAGGAGCATTTGAATTTATAGTGCTTAACTCCCCATTAGTGGGAGTAGATGAATTAAAAGTGCTTGCCTCTCCATTATGCAGACCTACACCAACTGAATGAGTTGATGTAGTATTGTCTGGCCCAACTGTTGATCCATGTCTTTAAGGAAGATGTCTTCTACCTCATGTTGGATTTGTCTCCCTTTTTCCATAACATGCAGGTATGCATTATGTGATTGTGCAGCTCTAACAGCCATTTTTCTATAAAATGCACAAATATTTCTGTACCGCTCTGATTCCTTCAATTTTGCATCCTCAACAATGGAACGACCTTGCCTATCTTGCACTGAAGTTGCCCTTGCATCTCGAGACCATCTTTTTAGAACATATTGACCAGGGAGTTCGTTAGGGTTAATGTCCTCTCTTAACACTTTTAGAGCATGCCTACATATGATCCCTTTTGTTTCAAACCGCCGACACACTACTACAATAATGATCAGTGAGGACAGTAATAAGAGGACAGTTTTGAAAACTGTTGTTATATATGATAAACGAGGACGGATTTTGAGGACTGTCCTTAAAGGTAAGACTTTTAAGGACTGTTTTAAGTAACAGTCGTTAAAAAGTAACATTTAAGGATAGTGTTAATACCTGTCTTAGATTAGGCTAATTATAAGGACGGTGTATAACAGTCTTAAAATGTGTATTTGCGTTTTATGTACTAGGCAATGTCGTTTTACGTTATTTCCTCATTAACCGCCCTTTAATTTATTTTGGCCTGCACGAATTGAAACCTTAGAACTGAAGCTCTCACGAAACCTTTCCCTCTCACAAAGCTCCCGGCGCGCCGCTGAAGCTCCTTTGCCGACGACCGCCGGCAACGTAGGAGCCACTGTCATCGGCGAAGGCTGAGCACTGGGGAGAAATCGACCACTGTTAAGTTGAAATCTCATATCCTCTCGCCTACTCGATGGAAACCCTAGTGCATTTGGCTCTCTCTTAAACCAAACCCTCACCCTCACTCGCAGAGATCAGCATCTCAGATCTGCTATATCTCTTCGCTATCTCTGAAAATGGCACTAGAGCTCCACCTTTTTGTCTTTCTGATCGACCTGAAGCGTGGGCATCATCCTTTGCCATAAGCGATTCTCGAAGATTATCGCATTCGATTCAAGGAGATGAAGACTGTGCCTTCGACCGCTGAGAAGTGGATTCAAACTACGGATACGTAGCCCTACTAATAGAAGGGGCGGAGACCAGCAACTTTTATCTCATGTGCTTAGATTCTAGTTCGATCACTCTCAAACGAGATCTGAAATGGGTAGTTCACTCTGATCGACTCTCAAACAATACCCTAGTTTATCCCTTATCTCTATCAACCTTGATCTCACCTTGTTAAAGCCCTAGGTTTAGTCTTGCTAATCTCTGATGGTAACGGTGATTTCACGTGCGCCATTGAGTGTGACCAACGAGGAGAAACTATATTAAATAATTTCAAGGTTTTTTTCCACCCAAACCTCTGTTTTTTCCCCAAACCTCTGTTTTTTCTTCAAATAATTTCATGAAAGTTTCTGAACTATTAATAATTGTTCAATTTCATCTCAACAACATTTTTTTAGATGCATTGATGCTCCAATAGGAATTTACGGTTGCTGCTGTTGCTTGGTTTATTATTATTATTATTAAATCTCAATTATATTTTTATGCGTTAAGATGATTTATTGTCTATGGTGATGAGGGTGTGTGTGCGTGTGCGTGTGTACACACACAAACAGACATGTGTATGACAAAGTTGATCTAATAGGTTTTCCCATATTAATGGCTTTTCTCGAGAAGTTATGGACTCTGCTCGAGTATAATCTATTTCCTTATGTATGTATCCTTTAAAGTTTTCAACAGCTAGATAATTTAGAATGTTTTGCAACATTTAGAACACAAATTCAGCTGTATATGCTGCAGTGCTTGCTGCTATGCTTTGTTACAAAAGAATTTTTTTCTTGTTTGATTCCTGAAGTGTCAATTTCAGATTCTCTTCCTTGGTATTTTTCTAGATCTTTTGTCTCTGGATGTTCCTATTTCCAAACTTTGTGCTTGGTTGGATAGTATCAAATTTGTCTGATATCATTAGTAATTTTGGGTTTAAGGTGATTTCAAGAAAATTAGTTCATGTACTCACACCGTCAACCATAGTTGATGGTAACATTGGGCCTGATGCTGTTCATCTTCTTGCTATTAAAGACGCTTGCTTGGTTTATTGTTGCTTACCTATATACATGGCCACTCTCAATTTGGAAATGTGTCTGGATGTTTGTCCTGACTTTGAACTTCTTCTGATTGCTCTTCCTTTTTTTTTAATCTTATGTTGTCTTGATTTGTTAGGCTTTGCTTACCTTTTTGTAATGCCTGTGTACACATAATCCATCCATTAATATTTTATCTTTTTATTTTGTATATCTTGTGCATGTTTGTTGGATAGAAGTAGGGTAACTAGACCTGTCTGCATCTTTTAACTAATCTGATTCTCACTCCATTATCTTTAATGGGCTTCACCCTTCTTACACCAAATGATGGGACCAGTACCACATGTTGATCTGGATCATTTCATATAATTAATCAAGGACACTAAACTCAAATTTTACAATGATCAGTAATTAAGAATGTCACATACATTTCAGTGACATTCTTACTTTAAAAATGATCAAGGCCAACCCATCTGTTGGTATCTCCTTTACATGATTGGTACTTTATATTTGTTTGTTTTTTCAGTTGTTTTGTGGTAATAAGGAAGGTGAATTCTCTCCCATGACTGACAGTGAAACAGTATTTTCATGTTCTTAACATCAGCTACATATCAGACACCTGTGAGAAGCTGCTGTCCAGTGGCAGTACTTAAACATGGTGGTGCCACAAGCATTTGTTTCTTGGAATATCCACATATCATGAATCACAATCACTGTCTGTCAATTCCCTCCGATCAAGGCCTATTAGAAGACACAAAAACCTTATCTAAAAAAAATCTCACTTGTGCAGTTTTTGACTCCTCCCTCTTCTCACTACAAATGAGCTCCTCTTCCTGGCTGCTAGACCAACAGTTTTTGGGTTGCCTCATGGGCTGTCTCAGGAGGTTTTGGACTCTTTAATTTTAATCTAAATTTAAGTCAGTAATCAATTGAAGAAATCTTTAAAAATTCAAAATTATAAAATTGTTTAACTAAACTGAAACTGACCCAAACCAAACCTACATTTATTTGGTTTGGTTTAGTATCTTTTAGTGATGGTTTGGTTTTGGGTTGGAAATTATGGAAACCAACAGTTTGTCATGATGCGAGCACATATATTTATTTTTTTTAGATTCCAACACATTTATGTTTTACAGGGGTCTCATATGACTCTAAATAATATAAAACTTATGGAGGTCTTTATTTATCTTCTTATAGTTTTCCTTCAATCACTTAAGAAAGAAAACTGCTTGTGGAGACTATTTCTTATGGAGACTATTTATCTTCTTATGGAGACTATTTCTTTGGCATAAAGCCAAATTGATTTTTGATACTCTTGACTCATGGCTTGTCTGCAGGGGTGTGTCTGCAGGGGTGTGTCTTGAAAACTGTTTATGGAGACTATTTCTTTGGCATAAAACTAGTACTCAAGCCTACCTTGAAAAAACTCTACAAAACCTTTTAGAAATTCATTGTTACCAGATCTCTGCATTTTTAGAGGAAAATTGTGGTGAAGCTATTAGGACCAGGAGCCTTACCCTCACAGCCTTACCCTCACAGAAATTACCAAAGGCTTTGAGCACTTCTTCAAGAATGATTTTACCAACCAAACCATTATTTTTACCAACCAAACTACAAAACACCCCTCATGTTCTAACAATAGACCGTCCACTCCTCCCAGTCTTGTGACTTCCGCTTGACAAAATATTTTTTTTTCTTTGTTTTCTTAAAGATGATGCTCTGGATTTCTGTCTCAAACCAATTTCTTCTAGTAAGGGAAACTTTTCATTTTCATCTTCACTGCTTACTTGAAGCCTTGAAGGCCTTCTTCAGACATCTACTCTCTCTCTCTCTCTCTCTCTTCCTATCTGGGTCATATTCCTCTCTTATGAAGTGTTTTAGAAAATAATATCATACTTCTATATAGCAAGTCCTTGTCGGGTCTGATTGATTATGGGTTTTCTTTAGGATTACTGAATTATTGTTTGGGTCCAAAAGATGGGTAAACCCTACTGATTGTAATTGTGCCAGTCATAATATTGGATAAAAGGCTGTAAGATCTCTTAATTGTTTCAATTATATTTTTACAACTTCACATATAATTTAAATTAAGATTCTTTAATCATTTGCGGGTTGTATTTCCATCCTATGTTCATTTATATAATGCCTTTCTAATCTTTAATTTCCCGTCGTAAAGAACTCATATTCTTGGATGAGTGTTCATGTCATGAGTCCTGATTATCAAACTTATCATGGTAGTTGTAGAACATCTAAAGAATGGTTAAAGTAACTCCTTGTGCATTCTTGAATAGTTGAATGTCAAAGTTGTCTGTTGTCAGGTAAACCAAAATAATTGGCCATCTGATTTCAAACCTGCTTGACATTGGTGGGCTGCTGTTCAGCAAGTGTGGAAGATAGCATGTAGCTCTAAATACTTACTTAAAACACCATTTAGGCTAATCTTTATGCTGTCTCCTACTTGGTTGCAGCTGGCTTGATTTGGGATGCATGTTATTGACAACCTATTTTCTAAAGTTCCCGAACAGGCCCTTGAAATGTTTCATAGGACCGTATTTTGTGTTCTGATTTTTTTTTTTTTTTGTATTAATTTTCTTTTCCAGGGGAGTGCTGTCAACCAACTAAAGTCTGACATGGAAAATTTGCAGGAGGAAATCAAAGCTCAGCTGGTTAGTATTAATCATCCCCAAATTTACTTCCAGTGACAACAGCAACAACTGTGCCATATTGAATTTTCATTCTAGAAATTTATTTTAAATTTTGAAGAACTACATACCGTTCTGTATATATATATATTTTAAAAAAGGATAAAGATATTGTGCTGACTTTTGGCTGGCTATGGGCTCTGGCTCGGTTTGGATGAGCTTTAGGTTGACCTAAACCTTGTTCAGGTTGGCCCAGCTTGCACTCCTAATGTACAAACTGCAAGTACAATTGCTAGTGCTTATTCTCTTCTTATATTAATAACCAATGCTAACTTAGAATCGGAATTCTAGATTTGGATTGTTTTGGGGTGTCTCCACTTGATTACTTGTTCCAGCATATCTTTCTTATTTTTTTCCCACATATTATAGTTATTTGTGTCATTGTTGATGTTTATAGGTGGAGCTTGAATCCATCAAAATTGAATATGCAAATGCACAGCTAGAATGTAATGCTGCTGATGAACGTGCCAAGTTGCTGGCTTCTGAAGTTATTGGCTTGGAAGAGAAGGTATTTTAGCTGCGCCTTTCCCACATCATATCTTTTTTTTCTCGAGTTTTTGCAGCTTTAGCTGCCTTTATTTTTATTTACCTCACTTGTGCAGTTTTTTTTTTTTTTAATTCCCTCTTTCTTGCATTTACAATATATACTTTAAAAACAAAAAAAGAGTCTGTAGTTGAGACTGGAGGAAACAAGGGAATTCTCGGACCAAGAGTCCTCAGCCCATAGCTAAACCGTGTCATTGCTCTGTAATTTATAATTAATCATATAACCTATTTTTGTTCACTTGTATACATTCCAAAAAGCCTTGAATGTATTAGGCATAGAGGATTGATTATGAGGTACAACATGTTGATGTCATATTGCTACTATCTATTTTGATGCTGAATGCAAATAAGCAAGGCTTAGTCAAGGTTCACTCAAAAAATATTTTAAGATTATAGGGTATGTGATAGGAGATCAATTAAGGTATGGAGGGTTTTTTCAGGTCACAGGGAGGGTCTTGTGGTTGCATGAATGATAATAAATAATTGGTACAATTTTCTCATTGAGTTACATTTCCAATTAAGACTCTTGGATGACTTATTGAGCTCCTTCCTGGGGTGAAAATCTTTATGGAAAATTCTAACGGTCTGCTTTGCATAGAAACTAAGTTGGACGGGAATGTTGCTTTTTTATCCCTTATAACTCTGTGGAGTACAATTGATGGAATTGGTAATATCCTCCTATTCTTATAAATAATATCTAAAAGATACTTAGTTTCGAGAAAAAGAAAAAAGAGAATACGCAATCCAAAAGCTGTCAGAGAATAGATTGTACAACCAATATTACTATGAAATCAACTGGAAAATATGTGTAAATAAATCATGAATAGTTGAAAAGAGTGAAGGACTTCAACTCTCCCCCCTTCTGTAAAATTAGTTAGTGATGATAAATGTGTAAATCTTCTCAGCTTCTTTCACCTTTGTATGAACGTGACCTGTAAATTAGTTTGTACCCAATCAAAGATTGCTGTTTTTTTTTTTAATATTATTTTATTATTTTCAAATTAACTTTTTAATCACCTATAATTTTTTTTTTTTGCAATTTATTTTTGAAGTTTTGTTCTTGATATTTTACTGGATTTTTCATAATTAGTTGCATCAATTTATTATTATTATTATTATTATCGGTCTAAGATTTATTATGTAATTTAAATACGCAGGCCCTTCGACTGAGGTCTGGTGAGCTAAAGCTTGAGAGGCAATTGGAGAATTCACATGCTGAAATTTCTTCATACAAGTATGCTTTACCTTTTATTTGGCAACAGAGGAACTGTTTTTTGATCCATGTTTTCAGCTTCACTTGATTTTTATTACTCCTATATGATATTATGTTCTTGTAAGCTCTTTTCTGTGTGGAGGATGTTGTAAAGCTGGATAGAAGGAGCAGCTGTCATCATTCTATAATTGTGCTGAATAATTTGGGAAATTAAACATGAATCAGAAATTACATCTGGAAGTAATGATTTTCAATACAATGCAAATTATTAAATTGTACACAATGAATATGTTATAGATGCTTTATTAAAAAGTCAGGTGATATATCTTATTAGGAAATGTAGAGAATGCTCTCATAGTATTGAAAAGTGACAGGACAAAATTGATACTGTTGGATGTTGTAAGCTATCCTGTTTGCAAATAGACATTTGGTAACTTTTATTATACAACTTGTTGCCTACAAATAATTTTGTACAATTCTTATAAGCTATTTGCAAATGTCAACAAAACTACTGGTGGACAGTGAGTGGTTCAAATATAACTTGGATGTGTTGGTATTGCTGTGAATTAGTGATGTCTTGTTTGGCCTTGACAAATTCTAGTAGTCTAACCACAGTTGTCTTAGTCTAGTGGTAATTTTTTACCATTATGAGTGGACGGGGTGGGTTAAATCCGACCATATGTTCCAAAAAAGAATTCTAGTAGTTTATATTGTCGATTATTCTTTGTGCTTGACATTGACATTACAAGGATGAGGAAGATGAGAAGGAGAGACACTTGATTATCACAAAGAATGAAGATGTATGTACATGCTCACTTGTTTAAAAGCAAAAAAAAGTTAAAGTTTTGAGTGTGCAAAGTATTGCTTTTAAAAGTTAAAATTTTGAGTGTGCAAAGTAATAGTTAATTTAAAAAACAAGAAGTGGTAGCTTATAATGGGCCCTGAGTTAGTATTTGTTTTATTTATTATATTGTTAAAGCTGCATGTCCACCTAATACCACCAGTGACTAGCCTGTTCATATTACCACTTTTTGGAGATGTGAATTTTTTTTTTCTATGATTTCTTACTCATTTTTGGAAGTTTTTACTTCACTTTAATGCAAAATTGTTGGCTTATAGTTGGAATAGTCAGAAATCTTTCTTACTGATTTGAGTTGATCTTACTTGTATAAGTTGGCCAGGGAGCCAGGCCCTAACTAGACAAGGTTGTGAGCAATCTTGATTTCCTTATCTTATTTATTATTTATTTTTTATGATATAAATTTATGAGCATTAGTTTTTGTAGTAGTGGACATTGTACTAGCCAAACATTGGATATATATATATATGCTCACACTAATACAACTACATGCTTTAGTCTCACCTTGCATTTTAAACTCAAGTATAAAACCTCTCTAATCTGTATGTATATAGTGGAGACCTGTTCTTGGATATTGATTTGTTGGGATCACTACAAATATTATAGTTTTGGGGAGGAGGTTGGATGGAGATCCACTTGGGTTTGTTTGCTATATGTGTAGATATTGTAGTTATTGCCTTTCACAGAAGAAAATTTGGAAATGTTGTAAATACAGAAGAAACTCTGCCGGTTTTTCGTCTCAAAAATGAAAACAAACACATGGATGCTGTGATAAGAAAAATGACATTTCTCAGTTTTAACTAATTATTAAATAATGCACTTTTGTGTGTTATAGAATATAATTGGTGACATGTTTATTTATGGTACTTAATTAATTTGCATTTCTATGTTTTTATGTAGGCTCCTACAGCATTCGAAGACAATCATTGTTGCACGATCGAGGACATTTAGTGCTGCCTATAGAGACTTGTTTTCAATTTTTTGGGAACTTATGGATTGGATATGTAATTGGAATGCCATTTAATTTCTTATATTTAACAATCTTGTACATGTGCGAGAACAGATGTGGGGTTTTGGTGTAAAGACCATTATTTTAATAGAAATATATTATTATTATTTCCAATAAATTGTGTGGAATGGATGATTAAATATATATATATATATATATATATATATATATATATATAGTAGCAGTACATGAAACACAGGAGAAGATCAAATTAAAAAAAAAAAGTCAATTCAACTTTTTTTAGGACGGTTTTTAACTGTCCTCAAATTTTGATTTGAGAACGGATATCAACAGTCCTCAATATAGAAGGATTCGAAGACAGTTCTACACCGTCCTCAAAATTGAAATTAGAAGAAAGTTTAAAACAGTCCTCGAAAAGATCATATAAGAAGACGGTCATAACCCGTCTTTAAATTGAAGACATTAGAGGACAGTTTAAAACCGTCCTTGAAAGTTATTATTTAAGGACGGTGATAAACTTTCCTTAAATTGAAGGCATTAGAGGACGGTTTTCAACTGTCCTCGTATGTAAAGAATTGAGGACGATACAGAAACTGTCCTTAAATAAAAGATGACGGTGGATAAGAAGACGCAACCTGAGCCGTCCTTAAAAACTTTTGAGGACGGTTTTTAACCGTCCTTAAAGCCTTTTTTTGGGGTAGTGACAACTGCAAGACAGCCAATCAGTAGCAACATCCCGAGTTACATAATATAACCGTTGACCATCGTGGAGACCAATGGTGTACAACAAATTTCCTGCATTATTATGGTCACGAGAATAAGTGGTTAGTTCAAGAGATCTCATATATTCTTCTTGAAATTCTTGAAACGGTTGCCGAGTATAGATTATGGCTACTTGCTCAATCATTCTTATCTTTATGGCAATTTTGGGCAACCTGTGGATCAAATTATATTCTGCACTCAATTCAGCCTCACGCTTGTCAGATAGAACCCTCTCAAAGTGCATGAAAAATTGCACAACATCATGATCAGACTTCAAATACTTTTTCAAGCATGCATTAAAACTTTCACTAAGTTGTGTGCTTTTCATACCAGCAGACCATTCATAACTAACATAGCAATGTGCCCACTTTTGCCTCACATCAAACAATATTTTGAGCCATCTATTCTCACGAACATCATGTTCTTCAAGCATACAATTCCACTCTTGTAAAAATTCTTCTTCTGAATCAATATTATCCATGAGGTATGCAATCTTGCTTTTTATAGTACCAGCCTCGGGATAGCGATTCCCAATATTATTCATATGCTTCAGCGCATTCTGCATTATATGCCACTTGCATAGACGATGAAAAGTTGATGGGAACTCTTCTTTGACAGCAATAGCCATGACAGCATCTTGATCTGTTAAAATGGTTTTTGGAGACTTGTTACACATTGCTTCCAAGAATGTCCTAAACAACCATTTATAAGACTCAGCTGTTTCATCGTACATTAATGCCGCACCAAACACAACAGTCTCCCTGTGATGATTGAATCCAACAAAAACAGCAAACGGCCTATGCTCCTTATTTATCTTATAAGTTGTATCAAAACTGACAACATCACCAAATATACCATAATCCATTATCATCCTTGTATCAGCCCAAAAAATATTTGTAATTAATTCCTCACTGTCAAACTGGACAGCGGAATAAAATGAATCGTTCTCGAATGATTGTTTTTTAAAGTACTCGTATATGCTACCAGCTTCCTCAAATGCCAAGTTCTTTTGTCTTCTACCTCGCAAGTAATTTTTCTGATATAGTTTAGTGAAACCAAGAATTTCCCTTCCTCCAGCTTCTCTACCAAGTAACTCATATGCAGACCTAAGAGGAATTCCAGACTGTTCGGCCAATTCAATTTGTGTTGCATGTAAATCAGTAATCCTACGCTGTGACCCCATCATATAGGAGCATCGCGCAGGAACAAACTCATGGTTATGATCCAATGTTAATGTATATATTTCAAATTTACCCTTCTCCCTATTTATCTTTATACCCATATGAGTACTGCAACCACACCTTGTTTCCGCTCTTGGATTGATGGCATTTGATCCCTTCTACTGTTATCACGAACACCCTCTTTACAACAAAGAAAAATTCTTGATGTCAACTCCTTCGCCTTTTTAGTTCTACCAACACTACCTCTCCTAATGCTAAATCCAACCCTCCTCCCATAGCCGTTATAGAAATCATGTGCTGCCTTTTCGCTATCAAACTCCATACCCATTGTGGGATTATCTTCGCAATTGTCAACATTCCTTTCATTACTAATGTCCATAATCAACCAACTGTACCAATTAAATTAATAAAATGAGATAATTCATTAATCGTTTGTACACATCATGTCCACAAAGAAAGAAAATACATCATAACAAAATATGCATTATTCATACATTATCAAGTGCAAACCACATGGTGGTGAATTAATAATTATAACTATAAATATTTAATTTACTACACCAACACTTTAATAGTCGACTAAATTAATATCAATAGTCGACTATTATTGTAGCCAACCCACCAGTCTTTGCATTTCAAATGTTATTTTTAACCAACATTGTAATAGTCGACTAAATCAAAACTAATAGTCGACTATTACATTTGCCAGTCAAACAATCTCCATTGTTGTCCATGGTGATTTTTCCATTAACACTGATTTACCTCTCTCTTATGTTTAGAACAGCCAATCCACAAAATATCCCCCACATTTGCAAATAGATCTCACCAAAATTAGTAATTTTCACATATCAAAATTTAAAATAAACCAATGGGGTTACCTGGTAGAGCAGTGATGAGAGAGATTGATGGAGATCTTGAGTTGATCAGCTGTGTATATCAAAATCTTGCAATGACTTGTTGTGATAGTGATGAGAGAGAAAGAATAATGATGTGTATAATTAAATCACTGTATCACTGATGGTTTGATGAGAAAGATAATAAATCTGGGTCGTGAGGAGAGAATGAAGAAATCTGGGTCGTGAGGAGAAAGATGGAAGAAATCTGGTTCGTGATGAGAGAGAGAGAAGAAATCTGGTTCGTGGGGAGAGAGAGAGAAGAAATTTGGGTCAAGATGAGAGAGAGGGTAAGTTTTTAGAGAGAGGATAGAGAAATTGGCGGGAAAACTAAAACAATTGGAAGCCCTGTCAAGTTAACGGGGTTAAGTACTTTGAGAGACTTTCGTTTGCCCCAAAACGGCAGCCTTGCCCAGCGTTTTTAATCCCACCCCTTGGATTGCTCCATGCGCTAACGTGTCGTCGATCCCACGGTTGCTCACTACTTGGTGAGCAAATGGCTGCTCACCAGCAAATCCGGACGCTTTTATTTAGGAGATATGAGATAGAGAAGATTCTATTCTTCTACATTCCTCTTCACTTAAGTTTCTAACCTAAAAGTTTAAGCTTATTTGTGAAAGGCCCTATACAAGTATATAAATGTATGGCAAGACTTTTATTTAGGCGATGTAATGTATGGCAAGACTTTTATTTAGGCGATGTAAGATAGATTAGATTCTATTCTTCTACAGGTGCACTTGATTATTGCATCAAGTGACCTCTGTTAGAACCACTTGCAAAATATATTTTTAAAAACTGACAGTTGGATTACATATCCCTCTCATGTATGTCATGCTTACTAAAAATCAAAGCGACCCAATGATGATGAATTTCTGAAATAACCGCTATAAAAAATGATAATATTTTAAAGAATAGAAGAGACAACTTTTTAACATATTTCAAAAACCGATATATGTTTCGGACTTTTTGAGCCACATTGAGTTGATCTCTTCAAATGCTGGATTGAACTCCCGTGAGTAAAAATTCATTGATTTGTTTTTCTTGATTTGGTTTCCATGGATATATTTGATGGCTATTTGTTTGTGGATTTATTGTTCACATTGCTGTTTTGATATAATTTCATTTGTGAGACTTTTTTTTCTTGCATTTTCTTGGCTGCCAAACACAATCTTTGGGGGCATTTTGTCATTTTGGAAGTTAGGGTTAGTTGGAGTGGTGGGAAAGCTGATGTGGTTCAAATGGCAGCTGCCATTCTAGGTGCTAAATTTGACAGCTTAGGCTGCCAAAGCCAAAATTTGGCATGAACAATAGCTTCTCATTAGAGCTGCTATTTTGGGTGCTAAAGCCAAAATTTGACTTTGGCAACTCAAATGGCACCCCCATTTGAGATGCTCTTAGTGGTTGTAAGGTTCTTTTGAGGACGACAGAGATTTTTATTGTTTACTAGGGAGTTGAAGGTAATTGGTGTGACAAAATTTCTTGCCAATCTACAATCAAATTTATCCCTTAAATTTACATAATTTCCCTCAAATTCCTTGTCAATCTAGTAATCTACAATCAAAGGGGTACCCAACGGTCACTTAAGATAAGGGGACGACTTTCTTCGCATCACATTGCATAACCTGCATAAAGTTTTTTTATGTGCTTTTACAAAATTAACCCTCAAATTTTAGAGAATATGCAATCAAATTGGTTAGCGATTGTCTTTTAACTTTAGGGGGACGAAAACCCCAAAAAATATTCAGGA